>CAWUPB010001177.1:158585-286635 GCA_963924115.1 Dovyalis caffra | reverse complement strand
GTAAAAGCCTTAAAAGTCGACCGACAATTTTCCTATAGGTTTTGTAATGCTCATACCGCTCTAGGAATTCCCATGCCCGGCGGTAGCATCATCTCGAAAAACATAAAATGTGTATTTGGAAGGCCTAAATGATATTTTTTTCTCCAAAAGGGACCCATGTCCAAAGGCTATTAGTTTTGATCGTCGGCTTGTTTGGCATTGAACCGGGTCTAAAAAACCACAAAACTAGCCAGCAATTTGTTTTTGCCAAAATCACAGGCAAAACGTTGTAGAGGATGAGAAGTTTTGGTGGTTTTTTTTGTCTAGAGAAAAGTAGGTTGTAAAAGCCTCAAAACTCAACCGACAATTTTCCTATAGGTTTTGTAATGCTCATACCGCTCTAGGAATTCCCATGCCGGCGGGTAGCATCATCTCGAAAAACATGAAATGTGTATTTGGAAGGCCTAAACGATGTTTTTTCTCGAAAAGGGACCCCGAGCTCATGTCCAAAGGCTATTAGCTTTGATCGTCGGCTCGTTTGGCATTGAATCGGATCTAAAAAACCACAAAACTAGCAAGCAAATTTTTTTTGCGTAAATCACCGCAAAATGTTGTCGAGGACGAGAAGTTTTGGTGGTTTTTTTCGTCTTGAAAAAGGTAGGTTGTAAAAGCCTCAAAACTCGAATGACAATTTTCCAATAGGTTTTGCAATGCTCATACCTCTCTAGGAATTCCCATGCCCGGTGGGTAGCATCATCTCGAAAAACATAAAATGTGTATTTGGAAGGCATAAACGATGTTTTTTCTCCAAAAGGGACCCCGAGATGATGTCCAAAGGCTATTAGTTTTGATCGTCGACTCGTTTGGCATTGAAATGGGTCTAAAAAACCACAAAACTAGCAAGCAAATTTTTTTGGCAAAAATCACCGCAAAACGTTGTCAAGGACGAGAAGTTTTGGTGGTTTTTTTCATCCCGCAAAAGGTAGGTTGCAAAAGCCGCAAAACTCGACCGACAATTTTCCTATAGGTTTTGTAATGCTCATACCGCTCTAGGTATCCCCATGCCCGACGAGTAGCATCATCTCGAAAAACATAAAATGTGTATTTGGAAGGCCTAAACAATTTTTTTCTCCAAAAGTGGACCCCGAGCTCATGTCCAAACGCTATTAGTTTTGGTCGTTGGCTCGTTTGGCATTGAACTCGGGTCTAAAAAACCACAAAACTAGCCAGCAATTTGTTTTTGCCAAAATCACCGCAAAACGTTGTCGAGGATGAGATGTTTTGATGGTTTTTTTCGTCCCGCAAAAGGTAGGTTGTAAAAGCTTCAAAACTCGACCGACAATTTTCCTATAGGTTTTGTAATGCTCATACCGCTCTAGGAATTCCCATGCCCGGCGTGTAGCATCATCTCTAAAAACATAAAATGTGTATTTGGAAGGCCTAAACGATGTTTTTTCTCCAAAAGGGACCCCGAGCTCATGTCCAAAGTCTATTAGTTTTGATCATCAAGCACGTTTGGGATTGAAATGGGTCTAAAACAACACAAAACTAGCTAGCCATTGTTTTTGCAAAAATCACCGCAAAACGTTGTCGAGGACGAAAAGTTTTGGTTGTTTTTTTCGTCCCGCAAAAGGTAGGTTGTAAAAGCCTCAAAACTCGACCGACAATTTTCCTATAGCTTTTATAATGCTCGATACCACTCTAGGAATTCCCATGCCCGGCGGTTAGCATCATCTCGAAAAACATAAAATGTGTATTTGGAAGGCCTAAATGATGTTTTTTCTCCAAAAGGGACCCCGAGCTCATGTCCAAAGGCTATTAGTTTTGATCGTCGACTCGTTTGGCATTGAAATGGGTCTAAAAAACCACAAAACTAGCAAGCAAATTTTTTTGGCAAAAATCACCGATAAAACGTTGTCCAGGACGAGAAGTTTTGGTGGTTTTTTTCATCCCGCAAAAGGTAGGTTGTAAAAGCCGCAAAACTCGACCGACAATTTTCCTATAGGTTTTGTAATGCTCATACCGCTCTAGGAATCCCCATGCCCGACGCAGTAGCATCATCTCGAAAAACATAAAATGTGTATTTGGAAGGCCTAAACAATGTTTTTTCTCCAAAAGGGACCCCGAGCTCATGTCCAAACGCTATTAGTTTTGATCGTCGGCTCGTTTGGCATTGAACTCGGGTCTAAAAAACCACAAAACTAGCCAACAATTTGTTTTTGCCAAAATCACCGACAAAACGTTGTCGAGGATGAGATGTTTTGATGGTTTTTTTCGTCCCGCAAAAGGTAGGTTGTAAAAGCTTCAAAACTCGACCGACAATTTTCCTATAGGTTTTGTAATGCTCATACCGATCTAGGAATTCCCATGCCCGGCGTGTAGCATCATCTCTAAAAACATAAAATGTGTATTTGGAAGGCCTAAACGATGTTTTTTCTCCAAAAGGGACCCCGAGCTCATGTCCAAAGTCTATTAGTTTTGATCATCAAGCACGTTTGGGATTGAAATGGGTCTAAAACAACACAAAACTAGCTAGCCATTGTTTTTGCAAAAATCACCGGCAAAACGTTGTCGAGGACGAAAAGTTTTGGTTGTTTTTTTCGTCCCGCAAAAGGTAGGTTGTAAAAGCCTCAAAACTCGACCGACAATTTTCCTATAGCTTTTATAATGCTCGATACCACTCTAGGAATTCCCATGCCCGGCGGTTAGCATCATCTCGAAAAACATAAAATGTGTATTTAGAAGGCCTAAATGATGTTTTTTCTCCAAAAGGGACCCCGAGCTCATGTCCAAAGGCTATTAGTTTTGATCGTCGGCTCGTTTGGCATTGAAATGGGTCTAAAAAACCACAAAACTAGCAAGCAAAGTTTTTTGGCAAAAATCATCGGTAAAACGTTGTCGAGGACGAGAAGTTTTGGTGGTTTTTTTCATCCCGCAAAAGGTAGGTTTTAAAAGCCGCAAAACTCGACCGACAATTTTCCTATAGGTTTTGTAATGCTCATCCGCTCTAGGAATTCCCATGCCCGGCAGGTAGCATCATCTCGAAAAACATGAAATGTGATTTGGAAGGCATAAATGATGTTTTTTCTCGAAAAGGGACCCCGAGCTCATGTCCAAAGGCTATTAGTTTTGATCGTCGACTCGTTTGGCATTGAACTCGGGTCTAAAAAACCACAAAACTAGCAAGCAAATTTTTTTTGCAAAATCACCGGCAAAACGTTGACGAGGACGAGAAGTTTTGGTGGTTTTTTTCATCCCGCAAAAGGTAGGTTGTAAAAGCCGCAAAACTCGATTGACAATTTTCCTATAGGTTTTGTAATGCTCATACCGCTCTAGGAATCCCCATGCCCGGCGCATAGCATCATCTCGAAAAACATAATGTGTATTTGGAAGGCCTCGAACAATTTTTTTCTCCAAAAGGGACCCCGAGCTCATGTCCAAACGCTATTAGTTTTGATCGTCTGCTCGTTTGGCATTGAACTCGGGTCTAAAAAACCACAAAACTAGCCAAGCAATTTGTTTTTGCCAAAATCACCGCAAAACGTTGTCGAGGATGAGAAGTTTTGGTGGTTTTTTTCGTCCCGCAAAAGGTAGGTTGTAAAAGCCTCAAAACTCGACCGACAATTTTCCTACAGGTTTTGTAACACTCATACCGCTCTAGGAATTCCCATGCTCGACGGTAGCATCATCTCGAAAAACATAAAATATGTATTTTGAAGGCCTAATCGAAGTTTTTTCTCCAAAAGGGACCTCGAGCTCATGTCCGAAGGCCATTAGTTTTGATCATCGAGTCGTTTGACAATGCAATCGTTCTAAAACAACACAAAACTAGCCAGCCATTACTTTTGCAAAAATCACCCGTAACACGATGTCGAGGACGAGAAGTTTTGGCGGTTTTTTTTTCCGACAAAAGGTCCGTTATAAAAGCCTCAAAAGCTCGACCGATAATTTTCCTATAGGTTTTCTAACGCTCATACCACTCTAGGAATTCCCATGCCCGGTTGTTAGCATCATCTCGAAAAACATAAAATGTGTATTTCGAGGGCCTAAACGATGTTTTTTCTCCAAAAGGGACCCCGAGCTCATGTCCAAAGGCTATTAGTTTTGATCGTCGACTCGTTTGGCATTGAACTCGGGTCTAAAAAACCACAAAACTAGATAGCAATTATTTTTGCAAAAATCACCGACAAAACGTTGTCGAGGACGAAAAGTTTTGGTTGTTTTTTTCGTCCCGCAAAAGGTAGGTTGTAAAAGCCTCAAAACTCGACCGACAATTTTCCTATAGCTTTTGTAATGCTCGATACCGCTCTAGGAATTCCCATGCCCGACGGGTAGCATCATCTCGAAAAACATAAAATGTGTATTTGGAAGGCCTAATCGATGTTTTTTCTCCAAAAGTGGACCTCGAGC
This sequence comes from Dovyalis caffra, assembly GCA_963924115.1. Lineage (NCBI taxonomy): Eukaryota > Viridiplantae > Streptophyta > Magnoliopsida > Malpighiales > Salicaceae > Dovyalis > Dovyalis caffra. The sequence continues at coordinate 282,246 of CAWUPB010001177.1, read as the reverse complement.
TCATGTCCGAAGGCCATTAGTTTTGATCGTCGACTCGTTTGGCAATGAAATCGTTCTAAAAAAACATAAAACTAGCCAGCCATTATTTTTGCAAAAATCACCCGTAACACGATGTCGAGGACGAGAAGTTTTGGTGGTTTTTTTTTCCGGCAAAAGGTCCGTTGTAAAAGCCTCAAAAGTCGACCGATAATTTTCCTATAGGTTTTCTAACGCTCATACCACCCTAGGAATTCCCATGCCCGATTGTTAGCATCATCTCGAAAAACATAAAATGTGTATTTTGAGGGCCTAATCGATGTTTTTTCTCCAAAAGGGACCCCGAGCTCATGTCCAAAGGCTATTAGTTTTGATCGTCGGCTCGTTTGGCATTGAACCGGGTCTAAAACACCACAAAACTAGCCAAGTAATTTTGTTTTGCAAACATCACCGAGAAAATGTTGTCGAGGATGAGATGTTTTGGTGGCTTTTTTCATTCGAAAAAACGTAGGTTGTAAAAGCCTCAAAACTCGACCGACAATTTTCCTTTAGGTTTTGTAACGCTCATATCGCTACGAGAATTCCCATGACCGGCGGTTAGCATCATCTCAAAAAACATAAAATGTGTATTTTGAGGGCCTAATCGATGTTTTTTCTCCAAAAGGGACCCCGAGCTCGATGTCCAAAGGCTATTAGTTTTGATCGTCGGCTCGTTTGGCATTGAACTCGGGTCTAAAACACCACAAAACTAGCCAGTAATTTTTTTTTGCAAACATCACTAGTAAAACGTTGTCGAGGATGAGATGCTTTGGTGGTTTTTTTCATTCGAAAAAACGTAGGTTGTAAAAGCCTCAAAACACAACCGACAATTTTCCTTTAGGTTTTGTAATGCTCATATCGCTACAGGAATTCCCATGCCCGGCGGTTAGCATCATCTCAAAAAACATAAAATGTGTATTTTGAGGGCCTAAACGATGTTTTTTCTCTAAAAGGGACCCCGAGCTCATGTCCAAAGGCTATTAGTTTTGATCGTCGGCTCGTTTGGCCTTGAATCGGGTCTAAAAAACCACAAAACTAGCCAGCAATTTGTTTTTGCCAAAATCATCGGCAAAACGTTGTCGAGCATGAGAAGTTTTGGTGGTTTTTTTGTCCGGAAAAAGGTTGGTTGTAAAAGCCTCAAAACTTAACTAACAATTTTCCAATAGGTTTTGTAATGCTCATACCGCTCTAGGAATTCCCATGCCCGGCGGGTAGCATCATCTCGAAAAACATAAAATGTGTATTTGGAAGGAATAAACGATGTTGTTTCTCCAAAAGGGACCCCGAGCTCGATGTCCAAAGGATATTAGTTTTGATCGTCGGCTCGTTTGGCATTGAAATGGGTCTAAAAAACCACAAAACTAGCAAGCAAATTTTTTTGGCAAAAATCACCGCAAAACGTTGTCAAGGACGAGAAGTTTTGGTGGTTTTTTTCATCCCGCAAAAGGTAGGTTGTAAAAGCCGCAAAACTCGACCGACAATTTTCCTATAGGTTTTGTAATGCTCATACCGCTCTAGAATCCCCATGCCCGCGCATAGCATCATCTCGAAAAACATAATGTGTATTTGGAAGGCCTAAACAATTTTTTTCTCCAAAAGGGACCCCGAGCTCATGTCCAAACGCTATTAGTTTTGATCGTCTGGCTCGTTTGGCATTGAACTCGGGTCTAAAAACCACAAAACTAGCCAACAATTTGTTTTTGCCAAAATCACCGCAAAACGTTGTCGAGGATGAGAAGTTTTGGTGGTTTTTTTCGTCCCGCAAAAGGTAGGTTGTAAAAGCCTCAAAACTCGACCGACAATTTTTCTACAGGTTTTGTAACACTCATACCGCTCTAGGAATTCCCATGCTCGACGGGTAGCATCATCTCGAAAAACATAAAATGTGTATTTGGAAGGCCTAATCGATGTTTTTTCTCCAAAAGGGACCTCGAGCTCATTTCCGAAGGCCATTAGTTTTGATCATCGAGTCGTTTGGCAATGAAATCGTTCTACAACAACACAAAATTAGCCAGCCATTACTTTTGCAAAAATCACCCGTAACACGATGTCGAGGACGAGAAGTTTTGGCGGTTTTTTTTTCCGACAAAAGGTCTCGTTATAAAAGCCTCAAAAGCAGATCGATAATTTTCGTATAGGTTTTCTAACGCTCATACCACTCTAGGAATTCCCATGCCCGATTGTTAGCATCATCTCGAAAAACATAAAATGTGTATTTTGAGGGGCTAAATGATGTTTTTTCTCCAAAAGGGACCCCGAGCTCATGTCCAAAGGCTATTAGTTTTGATCGTCGGCTCGTTTGGCATTGAACTCGGGTCTAAAAAACCACAAAACTAGGTAGCAATTATTTTTGCAAAAATCACCAGCAAAACGTTGTCGAGGACGAAAAGTTTTGGTTGTTTTTTTCGTCCGTAAAAGGTAGGTTGTAAAAGCCTCAAAACTCGACCGACAATTTTCCTATAGCTTTTATAATGCCGATACCGCTCTAGGAATTCCCATGCCCGGCGGGTAGCATCATCTTGAAAAACATAAAATGTGTATTTGGAAGTCCTAATCGATGTTTTTTCTCCAAAAGGGACCTCGAGCTCATGTCCGAAGGCCATTAGTTTTGATCGTCGACTCGTTTGGCAATGAAATCGTTCTAAAAAAACATAAAACTAGCCGACCATTATTTTTGCAAAAATCACTCGTAACACGATGTCGAGGACGAGAAGTTTTGGTGGTTTTTTTTTCCGCAAAAGGTCCGTTGTAAAAGCCTCAAACGTCGACCGATAATTTTCCTATAGGTTTTCTAACGCTCATACCACCCAAGGAATTCCCATGCTCTATTGTTAGCATCATCTCGAAAAACATAAAATGTGTATTTCGAGGGCCTAATCGACGTTTTTTCTCCAAAAGGGACCCCGAGCCGATGTCCAAAGGCTATTAGTTTTGATCGTCGGCTCGTTTGGCATTGAACTCGGGTCTAAAACACCACAAAACTAGCCGAAGAATTTTGTTTTGCAAACATCACCGATAAAACTTTGTCGAGGATGAGATGTTTCGGTGGTTTTTTTCATTCGAAAAAACGTAGGTTGTAAAAGCCTCAAAACTCGACCGATAATTTTCCTTTAGGTTTTGTAACGCTCATACCGCTATAGGAATTCCCATGCCCGACGGTTAGCATCATCTCAAAAAACATAAAATGTGCATTTTGAGGGCCTAAACGATGTTTTTTCTCTAAAAGGGACCCCGAGCTCATGTCCAAAGGCTATTAGTTTTGATCGTCGGCTCGTTCGGCATTGAACCGGGTCTAAAACACCACAAAACTAGCAAGTAATTTTTTTTTGCAAACATGACCAGTAAAATGTTGTCGAGGATGAGATGTTTTGGTGGTTTTTTTCATTCGAAAAAACGTAGGTTGTAAAAGCCTCAAAACACAACCGACAATTTTCCTTTAGGTTTTGTAACGCTCATATCGCTACAGGAATTCCCATGCCCGGCGGTTAGCATCATCTCAAAAAACATAAAATGTGTATTTTGAGGGCCTAAACGATGTTTTTTCTCTAAAAGGGACCCCGAGCTCATGTCCAAAGGCTATTAGTTTTGATTGTCTGCTCGTTTGGCATTGAACTCGGGTATAAAAAACCACAAAACTAGCAAGCATTTTTTTTTTGCAAAAATCACCGGTAAAACGATGTCGAGGACGAGAAGTTTTGGTGGTTTTTTTCTTCCGGCAAAAGGTAGGTTGTAAAAGCCTCAAAGCTCGACCGACAATTTTCCTATAGGTTTTGTAATGCTCATACCGCTCTAGGGATTCCCATGCCCGGTGGGTAGCATCATCTCGAAAAACATAAAATGTGTATTTGGAAGGCCTAAATGATGTTTTTTTCTCCAAAAGGGACCCCGAGCTCATGTCCAAAGGCTATTAGTTTTGATCGTCGGCTCGTTTGGCATTGAACTCGGGTCTAAAAAACCAAAAAACTAGCCAGCAATTTGTTTTTGCCAAAATCATCGGCAAAACGTTGTCGAGGATGAGAAGTTTTGGTGGTTTTTTTGTCCGGAAAAAGGTAGGTTGTAAAAGCCTCAAAACTTGACTAACAATTTTCTAATAGGTTTTGTAATGCTCATACCGCTCTAGGAATTCCCATGCCCGGCGGGTAGCATCATCTCGAAAAACATAAAATGTGTATTTGGAAGGCATAAACGATGTTTTTTCTCCAAAAGTGGACCCCGAGCCGATGTCCAAAGGCTATTAGTTTTGATCGTCGGCTCGTTTGGCATTGAAATGGGTCTAAAAAACCACAAAACTAGCAAGCAAATTTTTTTGGCAAAAATCACCGGCAAAACGTTGTCAAGGACGAGAAGTTTTGGTGGTTTTTTTCATCCCGCAAAAGGTAGGTTTTAAAAGCCGCAAAACTCGACCGACAATTTTCTTATAGGTTTTGTAATGCTCATACCGCTCTAGGAATTCCCATGCCCGGCGGGTAGCATCATCTCGAAAAACATAAAATGTGTATTTGGAAGGCATAAACGATGTTTTTTCTCCAAAAGGGACCCCGAGCCGATGTCCAAAGGCTATTAGTTTTGATCGTCGGCTCGTTTGGCATTGAAATGGGTCTAAAAAACCACATAACTAGCAAGCAAATTTTTTTGGCAAAAATCACCGGCAAAACGTTGACAAGGACGAGAAGTTTTGGTGGTTTTTTTCATCCCGCAAAAGGTAGGTTGTAAAAGCCGCAAAACCCGACCGACAATTTTCCTATAGGTTTTGTAATGCTCATACCGCTCTAGAAATCCCCATGCCCGGCGCATAGCATCATCTCGAAAAACATAATGTGTATTTGGAAGGCCTAAACAATTTTTTTCTCCAAAAGGGACCCCGAGCTCATGTCCAAACGCTATTAGTTTTGATCGTCGGCTCGTTTGGCATTGAACTCGGGTCTAAAAAACCACAAAACTAGCCAGACAATTTGTTTTTGCCAAAATCACCACAGAAACGTTGTCGAGGATGAGAAGTTTTGGTGGTTTTTTTCGTCCCGCAAAAGGTAGGTTGTAAAAGCCTCAAAACTCGACCGACAATTTTCCTACAGGTTTTGTAACGCTCATACCGCTCTAGGAATTCCCATGCCCGGCGTGTAGCATCATCTCGAAAAACATAAAATGTGTATTTGGAAGGCCTAAACGATGTTTTTTCTCCAAAAGGGACCCCGAGCTCATGTCCAAAGTCTATTAGTTTTGATCATCAGCATGTTTGGCATTGAAATGGGTCTAAAACAACACAAAACTAGCCAACCATTATTTTTGTAAAAATCACCGCAAAACGTTGTCGAGGACGAGAAGTTTTGGTGGTTTTTTTCGTCCCGCAAAAGGTAGGTTGTAAAAGCCTCAAAACTCGACTTATAATTTTCCTATAGCTTTTGTAATGCCGATACCGCTCTACGAATTCGCATGCCCGGCAGTAGCATCATCTCGAAAAACATAAAATGTGTATTTGGAAGGCCTAATCGATGTTTTTTCTCCAAAAGGGACCTTGAGCTCATGTCCGAAGGACATTAGTTTTGATCGTCGACTCGTTTGGCAATGAAATCGTTCTAAAAAAACATAAAACTAGCCAGCCATTATTTTTACAAAAATCACCCGTAACACGATGTCGAGGACGAGAAGTTTTGGCGGTTTTTTTTTCCGCAAAAGGTCCGTTGTAAAAGCCTCAAAATTCGACCGATAATTTTCCTATAGGTTTTCTAACGCTCATACAACTTAGGAATTCCCATGCCCGATTGTTAGCATCATCTCGAAAAACATAAAATGTGTTTTTTAAGGGCCTAAACGATGTTTTTTCTCCAAAAGGGACCCCGAGCTCATGTCGAAAGGCTATTCGTTTTGATCGCCGCTCGTTTGGCATTGAACTCGGGTCTAAAACACCACAAAACTAGCAAGTAATTTTTTTTTTGCAAACATCACCGATAAAATGTTGTCGAGGATGAGATGTTTTGGTGGTTTTTTTCATTCGAAAAAACGTAGGTTGTAAAACACTCAAAACTCGACCGACAATTTTCCTTTAGGTTTTGTAACGCTCATATCGCTACGAGAATTCCCATGCCCGGCGGTTAGCATCATCTCAAAAAACATAAAATGTGTATTTTGAGGGCCTAAACGATGTTTTTTCTCTAAAAGGGACCCCGAGCTCAAATCCAAAGGCTATTAGTTTTGATCGTCGGCTCGTTTGGCATTGAACTCGGGTCTAAAAAACCACAAAACTAGGTAGTAATTATTTTTGCAAAAATCACCGGCAAAACGTTGTCGAGGACGAAAAGTTTTGGTTGTTTTTTTCGCCCGCAAAAGGTAGGTTGTAAAAGCCTCAAAACTCGACCGAAAATTTTCCTATAGCTTTTGTAATGCCGATACCGCTCTACGAATTTGCATTCCCTAGCAGTAGCATCATCTCGAAAAACATAAAATGTGTATTTGGAAGGCCTAATCGATGTTTTTTCTCCTAAAGGGTCCTCGAGCTCATGTCCGAAGGACATTAGTTTTGATCGTCGACTCGTTTGGCAATGAAATGTTCTAAAAAAACATAAAACTAGCCGACCATTATTTTTGCAAAAATCACCCGTAACACGATGTCGAGGACGAGAAGTTTTGGCGGTTTTTTTTCCGCAAAAGGTCCGTTGTAAAAGCCTCAAAATTCGACCGATAATTTTCCTATAGGTTTTCTAACGCTCATACCACCTTAGGAATTCCCATGCCCGGTTGTTAGCATCATCTCGAAAAACATAAAATGTGTTTTTTAAGGGCCTAAACGATGTTTTTTCTCCAAAAGGGACCCCGAGCTCATGTCGAAAGGCTATTCGTTTTGATCGCCGGCTCGTTTGGCATTGAACTCGGGTCTAAAACACCACAAAACTAGCAAGTAATTTTTTTTTGCAAACATCACCGAAGAAATGTTGTCGAGGATGAGATGTTTTGGTGGTTTTTTTCATTCGAAAAAACGTAGGTTGTAAAAGCCTCAAAACTCGACCGACAATTTTCCTTTAGGTTTTGTAACACTCATATCGCTATAGGAATTCCCATGCCCGGCGATTAGCATCATCTCAAAAAACATAAAATGTCTATTTTGAGGGCCTAAACGATGTTTTTTCTCTAAAAGGGACCCCGAGCTCAAGTCCAAAGGCTATTAGTTTTGATCGTCGGCTCGTTTGGCATTGAACTCGGGTCTAAAAAACCACAAAACTAGCAAGCAATTTTTTTTTGCAAAAATCACCGGTAAAACGATGTCGAGGACGAGAAGTTTTGGTGGTTTTTTTCTTCCGGCAAAAGGTAGGTTGTAAAAGCCTCAAAGCTTTACCGACAATTTTCCTATAGGTTTTGTAATGCTCATACCGCTCTAGGAATTCCCATGCCCGGGGGTAGCATCATCTCGAAAAACATAAAATGTGTATTTGGAAGGCCTAAATGATGTTTTTTTCTCCAAAAGGGACCCTAAGCTCATGTCCAAAGGCTATTAGTTTTGATCGTCGGCTCGTTTGGCATTGAACCGGGTCTAAAAAACCACAAAACTAGCCAAGCAATTTGTTTTTGCCAAAATCATCGGCAAAACGTTGTCGAGGATGAGATGTTTTGGTGGTTTTTTTGTCCGGAAAAAGGTAGGTTGTAAAAGCCTCAAAACGTGACTAACAATTTTCCAATAAGTTTTGTAATGCTCATACCGCTCTAGGAATTCCCATGCCCGGCGGCTAGCATCATCTCGAAAAACATAAAATGTGTATTTGGAAGGAATAAACGATGTTTTTTCTCCAAAAGGGACCCCGAGCCGATGTCCAAAGGCTATTAGTTTTGATCGTCTGCTCGTTTGGCATTGAAATGGGTCTAAAAAACCACAAAACTAGCAAGCAAAGTTTTTTGGCAAAAATCACCGTAAAATGTTGTCAAGGACGAGAAGTTTTGGTGGTTTTTTTCATCCCGCAAAAGGTAGGTTTTAAAAGCCGCAAAACTCGACCGACAATTTTCCTATAGGTTTTGTAATGCTCATACCGCTCTAGGAATTCCCATGCCCGGCGGGTAGCATCATCTTAAAAAACATAAAATGTGTATTTGGAAGGCATAAACGATGTTTTTTCTCCAAAAGGGACCCCGAGCCGACGTCCAAAGGCTATTAGTTTTGATTGTCGGCTCGTTTGGCATTGAAATGGGTCTAAAAAACCACAAAACTAGCAAGCAAATTTTTTTGGCAAAAATCACCGCAAAACGTTGACAAGGACGAGAAGTTTTGGTGGTTTTTTTCATCCCGCAAAAGGTAGTTTGTAAAAGCCGCAAAACTCGACCGACAATTTTCCTATAGGTTTTGTAATGCTCATACCGCTCTAGGAATCCCCATGCCCGGCGCATAGCATCATCTCGAAAAACATAATGTGTATTTGGAAGGCCTAAACAATTTTTTTCTCCAAAAGGGACCCCGAGCTCATGTCCAAACGCTATTAGTTTTGATCGTCGACTCGTTTGGCATTGAACTCGGGTCTAAAAAACCACAAAACTAGCCAACGAATTTGTTTTTGCCAAAATCACCAGCAAAACGTTGTCGAGGATGAGAAGTTTTGGTGGTTTTTTTCGTCCCGCAAAAGGTAGGTTGTAAAAGCCTCAAAACTCGACCGACAATTTTCCTACAGGTTTTGTAACGCTCATACCGCTCTAGGAATTCCCATGCCCGGCGTGTAGCATCATCTCGAAAAACATAAAATGTGTATTTGGAAGGCCTAAACGATGTTTTTTCTCCAAAAGGGACCCCGAGCTCATGTCCAAAGTCTATTAGTTTTGATCATCAGCATGTTTGGCATTGAAATGGGTCTAAAACAACACAAAACTAGCCAACCATTATTTTTGTAAAAATCACCGCAAAACGTTGTCGAGGACGAGAAGTTTTGGTGGTTTTTTTCGTCCCGCAAAAGGTAGGTTGTAAAAGCCTCAAAACTCGACTTATAATTTTCCTATAGCTTTTGTAATGCCGATACCGCTCTACGAATTCGCATGCCCGGCAGTAGCATCATCTCGAAAAACATAAAATGTGTATTTGGAAGGCCTAATCGATGTTTTTTCTCCAAAAGGGACCTCGAGCTCATGTCCGAAGGACATTAGTTTTGATCGTCGACTCGTTTGGAAATGAAATCGTTCTAAAAAAACATAAAACTAGCCAGCCATTATTTTTGCAAAAATCACCCGTAACACGATGTCGAGGACGAGAAGTTTTGGCGGTTTTTTTTTCCAGCAAAAGGTCCGTTGTAAAAGCCTCAAAATTCGACCGATAATTTTCCTATAGGTTTTCTAACGCTCATACAACTTAGGAATTCCCATGCCCGATTGTTAGCATCATCTCGAAAAACATAAAATGTGTTTTTTAAGGGCCTAAACGATGTTTTTTCTCCAAAAGGGACCCCGAGCTCATGTCGAAAGGCTATTCGTTTTGATCGCCGCTCGTTTGGCATTGAACTCGGGTCTAAAACACCACAAAACTAGCAAGTAACTTTTTTTTTGCAAACATCACCGCAAAATGTTGTCGAGGATGAGATGTTTTGGTGGTTTTTTTCATTCGAAAAAACGTAGGTTGTAAAAGCCTCAAAACTCGACCGACAATTTTCCTTTAGGTTTTGTAACGCTCATATCGCTACGAGAATTCCCATGCCCGACGGTTAGCATCATCTCAAAAAACATAAAATGTGTATTTTGAGGGCCTAAACGATGTTTTTTCTCTAAAAGGGACCCCGAGCTCAAATCCAAAGGCTATTAGTTTTGATCGTCGACTCGTTTGGCATTGAACTCGGGTCTAAAAAACCACAAAACTAGGTAGTAATTATTTTTGCAAAAATCACCGGCAAAACGTTGTCGAGGACGAAAAGTTTTGGTTGTTTTTTTCGCCCGCAAAAGGTAGGTTGTAAAAGCCTCAAAACTCGACCGAAAATTTTCCTATAGCTTTTGTAATGCCGATACCGCTCTACGAATTTGCATTCCCTACAGTGTAGCATCATCTCGAAAAACATAAAATGTGTATTTGGAAGGCCTAATCGATGTTTTTTCTCCTAAAGGGTCCTCGAGCTCATGTCCGAAGGACATTAGTTTTGATCGTCGACTCGTTTGGCAATGAAATGTTCTAAAAAAACATAAAACTAGCCGACCATTATTTTTGCAAAAATCACCCGTAACACGATGTCGAGGACGAGAAGTTTTGGCGGTTTTTTTTTCCGCAAAAGGTCCGTTGTAAAAGCCTCAAAATTCGATTGATAATTTTCCTATAGGTTTTCTAACGCTCATACCACCTTAGGAATTCCCATGCCCTGTTGTTAGCATCATCTCGAAAAACATAAAATGTGTTTTTTAAGGGCCTAAACGATGTTTTTTCTCCAAAAGGGACCCCGAGCTCATGTCGAAAGGCTATTCGTTTTGATCGCCGGCTCGTTTGGCATTGAACTCGGGTCTAAAACACCACAAAACTAGCAAGTAATTTTTTTTTGCAAACATCACCGAAGAAATGTTGTCGAGGATGAGATGTTTTGGTGGTTTTTTTCATTCGAAAAAACGTAGGTTGTAAAAGCCTCAAAACTCGACCGACAATTTTCCTTTAGGTTTTGTAACACTCATATCGCTATAGGAATTCCCATGCCCGGCGATTAGCATCATCTCAAAAAACATAAAATGTCTATTTTGAGGGCCTAAACGATGTTTTTTCTCTAAAAGGGACCCCGAGCTCAAGTCCAAAGGCTATTAGTTTTGATCGTCGGCTCGTTTGGCATTGAACTCGGGTCTAAAAAACCACAAAACTAGCAAGCAATTTTTTTTTGCAAAAATCACCGGTAAAACGATGTCGAGGACGAGAAGTTTTGGTGGTTTTTTTCTTCCGGCAAAAGGTAGGTTGTAAAAGCCTCAAAGCTTTACCGACAATTTTCCTATAGGTTTTGTAATGCTCATACCGCTCTAGGAATTCCCATGCCCGGGGGTAGCATCATCTCGAAAAACATAAAATGTGTATTTGGAAGGCCTAAATGATGTTTTTTTCTCCAAAAGGGACCCCAAGCTCATGTCCAAAGGCTATTAGTTTTGATCGTCTGCTCGTTTGGCATTGAACTCGGGTCTAAAAAACCACAAAACTAGCCAGCAATTTGTTTTTGCCAAAATCATCGGCAAAACGTTGTCGAGGATGAGATGTTTTGGTGGTTTTTTTGTCCGGAAAAAGGTAGGTTGTAAAAGCCTCAAAACGTGACTAACAATTTTCCAATAGGTTTTGTAATGCTCATACCGCTCTAGGAATTCCCATGCCCGGCGGCTAGCATCATCTCGAAAAACATAAAATGTGTATTTGGAAGGAATAAACGATGTTTTTTCTCCAAAAGTGGACCCCGAGCCGATGTCCAAAGGCTATTAGTTTTGATCGTCGGCTCGTTTGGCATTGAAATGGGTCTAAAAAACCACAAAACTAGCAAGCAAAGTTTTTTGGCAAAAATCACCGTAAAATGTTGTCAAGGACGAGAAGTTTTGGTGGTTTTTTTCATCCCGCAAAAGGTAGGTTTTAAAAGCCGCAAAACTCGACCGACAATTTTCCTATAGGTTTTGTAATGCTCATACCGCTCTAGGAATTCCCATGCCCGGCGGGTAGCATCATCTTAAAAAACATAAAATGTGTATTTGGAAGGCATAAACGATGTTTTTTCTCCAAAAGTGGACCCCGAGCCGACGTCCAAAGGCTATTAGTTTTGATTGTCGGCTCGTTTGGCATTGAAATGGGTCTAAAAAACCACAAAACTAGCAAGCAAATTTTTTTGGCAAAAATCACCGCAAAACGTTGACAAGGACGAGAAGTTTTGGTGGTTTTTTTCATCCCGCAAAAGGTAGTTTGTAAAAGCCGCAAAACTCGACCGACAATTTTCCTATAGGTTTTGTAATGCTCATACCGCTCTAGGAATCCCCATGCCCGGCGCATAGCATCATCTCGAAAAACATAATGTGTATTTGGAAGGCCTAAACAATTTTTTTCTCCAAAAGGGATCCCGAGCTCATGTCCAAACGCTATTAGTTTTGATCGTCGACTCGTTTGGCATTGAACTCGGGTCTAAAAAACCACAAAACTAGCCAAGCAATTTGTTTTTGCCAAAATCACCAAGCAAAACGTTGTCGAGGATGAGAAGTTTTGGTGGTTTTTTTCGTCCCGCAAAAGGTAGGTTGTAAAAGCCTCAAAACTCGACCGACAATTTTCCTACAGGTTTTGTAACGCTCATACCGCTCTAGGAATTCCCATGCCCGGCGTGCAAGCATCATCTCGAAAAACATAAAATGTGTATTTGGAAGGCCTAAACGATGTTTTTTCTCCAAAAGGGACCCCGAGCTCATGTCCAAAGTCTATTAGTTTTGATCATCAGCATGTTTGGCATTGAAATGGGTCTAAAACAACACAAAACTAGCCAACCATTATTTTTGTAAAAATCACCTGCAAAACGTTGTCGAGGACGAGAAGTTTTGGTGGTTTTTTTCGTCCCGCAAAAGGTAGGTTGTAAAAGCCTCAAAACTCGACTTATAATTTTCCTATAGCTTTTGTAATGCCGATACCGCTCTACGAATTCGCATGCCCGGCAGTAGCATCATCTCGAAAAACATAAAATGTGTATTTGGAAGGCCTAATCGATGTTTTTTCTCCAAAACGGACCTCGAGCTCATGTCCGAAGGACATTAGTTTTGATCGTCGACTCGTTTGGCAATGAAATCGTTCTAAAAAAACATAAAACTAGCCAGCCATTATTTTTGCAAAAATCACCCGTAACACGATGTCGAGGACGAGAAGTTTTGGCGGTTTTTTTTCCAGCAAAAGGTCCGTTGTAAAAGCCTCAAAATTCGACCGATAATTTTCCTATAGGTTTTCTAACGCTCATACAACTTAGGAATTCCCATGCCCGGTTGTTAGCATCATCTCGAAAAACATAAAATGTGTTTTTTAAGGGCCTAAATGATGTTTTTTCTCCAAAAGGGACCCCGAGCTCATGTCGAAAGGCTATTCGTTTTGATCGCCGCTCGTTTGGCATTGAACTCGGGTCTAAAACACCACAAAACTAGCAAGTAATTTTTTTTTTGCAAACATCACCGCAGAAATGTTGTCGAGGATGAGATGTTTTGGTGGTTTTTTTCATTCGAAAAAATGTAGGTTGTAAAAGCCTCAAAACTCGACCGACAATTTTCCTTTAGGTTTTGCAACGCTCATATCGCTACAGGAATTCCCATGCCCGGCGGTTAGCATCATCTCAAAAAACATAAAATGTGTATTTTGAGGGCCTAAACGATGTTTTTTCTCTAAAAGGGACCCCGAGCTCAAGTCCAAAGGCTATTAGTTTTGATCGTCGACTCGTTTGGCATTGAACTCGGGTCTAAAAAACCACAAAACTAGGTAGTAATTATTTTTGCAAAAATCACCGGCAAAACGTTGTCGAGGACGAAAAGTTTTGGTTGTTTTTTTCGCCCGCAAAAGGTAGGTTGTAAAAGCCTCAAAACTCGACCGAAAATTTTCCTATAGCTTTTGTAATGCCGATACCGCTCTACGAATTTGCATTCCCTAGCAGTAGCATCATCTCGAAAAACATAAAATGTGTATTTGGAAGGCCTAATCGATGTTTTTTCTCCAAAACGGACATCGAGCTCATGTCCGAAGGACATTAGTTTTGATCGTCGACTCGTTTGGCAATGAAATCGTTCTAAAAAAACATAAAACTAGCCAGCCATTATTTTTGCAAAAATCACCCGTAACACGATGTCGAGGACGAGAAGTTTTGGCGGTTTTTTTTTCCAGCAAAAGGTCCGTTGTAAAAGCCTCAAAATTCGACCGATAATTTTCCTATAGGTTTTCTAACGCTCATACCAACTTAGGAATTCCCATGCCCTATTGTTAGCATCATCTCGAAAAACATAAAATGTGTTTTTTAAGGGCCTAAACGATGTTTTTTCTCCAAAAGGGACCCCGAGCTCATGTCGAAAGGCTATTCGTTTTGATCGCCGCTCGTTTGGCATTGAACTCGGGTCTAAAACACCACAAAACTAGCAAGTAATTTTTTTTTGCAAACATCACCGAAGAAATGTTGTCGAGGATGAGATGTTTTGGTGGTTTTTTTCATTCGAAAAAATGTAGGTTGTAAAAGCCTCAAAACTCGACCGACAATTTTCCTTTAGGTTTTGCAACGCTCATATCGCTACAGGAATTCCCATGCCCGACGGTTAGCATCATCTCAAAAAACATAAAATGTGTATTTCGAGGGCCTAAACGATGTTTTTTCTCTAAAAGGGACCCCGAGCTCAAGTCCAAAGGCTATTAGTTTTGATCGTCTGCTCGTTTGGCATTGAACTCGGGTCTAAAACACCACAAAACTAGCAAGCAATTTTTTTTTGCAAACATCACTAGTAAAACGTTGTCGAGGATGAGATGTTTTGGTGGTTTTTTTCATTCGAAAAAACGTAGGTTGTAAAAGCCTCAAAACACAACCGACAATTTTCCTTTAGGTTTTGTAATGCTCATATCGCTACTAGGAATTCCCATGCCCGGCGGTTAGCATCATCTCAAAAAACATAAAATGTGTATTTCGAGGGCCTAAACGATGTTTTTTCTCTAAAAGGGACCCCGAGCTCATGTCCAAAGGCTATTAGTTTTGATCGTCTGCTCGTTTGGCCTTGAACCGGGTCTAAAAAACCACAAAACTAGCCAGCAATTTGTTTTTGCCAAAATCATCGGCAAAACGTTGTCGAGCATGAGAAGTTTTGGTGGTTTTTTTGTCCGGAAAAAGGTTGGTTGTAAAAGCCTCAAAACTTGACTAACAATTTTCCAATAGGTTTTGTAATGCTCATACCGCTCTAGGAATTCCCATGCCCGGCGGGTAGCATCATCTCGAAAAACATAAAATGTGTATTTGGAAGGAATAAACGATGTTTTTTCTCCAAAAGGGACCCCGAGCCGATGTCCAAAGGATATTAGTTTTGATCGTCGGCTCGTTTGGCATTGAAATGGGTCTAAAAAACCACAAAACTAGCAAGCAAATTTTTTGGAAAAAATCACCGCAAAACGTTGTCAAGGACGAGAAGTTTTGGTGGTTTTTTTCATCCCGCAAAAGGTAGGTTGTAAAAGCCGCAAAACTCGACCGACAGTTTTCCTATAGGTTTTGTAATGCTCATACCGCTCTAGGAATCCCCATGCCCGGCGCATAGCATCATCTCGAAAAACATAATGTGTATTTGGAAGGCCTAAACAATGTTTTTTCTCCAAAAGGGACCCCGAGCTCATGTCCAAACGCTATTAGTTTTGATCGTCGGCTCGTTTGGCATTGAACTGGGTCTAAAAACCACAAAACTAGCCAGCAATTTGTTTTTGCCAAAATCACCGCAAAACGTTGTCGAGGATGAGAAGTTTTGGTGGTTTTTTTCGTCCCGCAAAAGGTAGGTTGTAAAAGCCTCAAAACTCGACCGACAATTTTTCTACAGGTTTTGTAACACTCATACCGCTCTAGGAATTCCCATGCTCGGCGGGTAGCATCATCTCGAAAAACATAAAATGTGTATTTGGAAGGCCTAATCGATGTTTTTTCTCCAAAAGGGACCTCGAGCTCATTTCCGATGGCCATTAGTTTTGATCATCGAGTCGTTTGGCAATGAAATCGTTCTACAACAACACAAAACTAGCCAGCCATTACTTTTGCAAAAATCACCCGTAACACGATGTCGAGGACGAGAAGTTTTGGCGGTTTTTTTTGTCCGACAAAAGGTACGTTATAAAAGCCTCAAAAGTCGATCGATAATTTTCGTATAGGTTTTCTAACGCTCATACCACTCTAGGAATTCCCATGCCCGGTTGTTAGCATCATCTCGAAAAACATAAAATGTGTATTTTGAGGGCCTAAATGATGTTTTTTCTCCAAAAGGGACCCCGAGCTCATGTCCAAAGGCTATTAGTTTTGATCGTCGGCTCGTTTGGCATTGAACTCGGGTCTAAAAAACCACAAAACTAGGTAGCAATTATTTTTGCAAAAATCACCGGCAAAACGTTGTCGAGGACGAAAAGTTTTGGTTGTTTTTTTCGTCCCGTAAAAGGTAGGTTGTAAAAGCCTCAAAACTCGACTGACAATTTTCCTATAGCTTTTATAATGCCGATACCGCTCTAGGAATTCCCATGCCCGGCAGGTAGCATCATCTCGAAAAACATAAAATGTGTATTTGGAAGTCCTAATCGATGTTTTTTCTCCAAAACGGACCTCGAGCTCATGTCCGAAGGCCATTAGTTTTGATCGTCGACTCGTTTGGCAATGAAATCGTTCTAAAAAAACATAAAACTAGCCAGCCATTATTTTTGCAAAAATCACCCGTAACACGATGTCGAGGACGAGAAGTTTTGGTGGTTTTTTTTCCGCAAAAGGTCCGTTGTAAAAGCCTCAAACGTCGACCGATAATTTTCCTATAGGTTTTCTAACGCTCATACCACCCAAGGAATTCCCATGCTCGGTTGTTAGCATCATCTCGAAAAACATAAAATGTGTATTTTGAGGGCCTAATCGACGTTTTTTCTCCAAAAGGGACCCCGAGCTCGATGTCCAAAGGCTATTAGTTTTGATCGTCGGCTCGTTTGGCATTGAACTCGGGTCTAAAACACCACAAAACTAGCCAAGTAATTTTGTTTTGCAAACATCACCGAGAAAACGTTGTCGAGGATGAGATGTTTTGGTGGTTTTTTTCATTCGAAAAAACGTAGGTTGTAAAAGCCTCAAAACTCGACCGATAATTTTCCTTTAGGTTTTGTAACGCTCATACCGCTATAGGAATTCCCATGCCCGGCGGTTAGCATCATCTCAAAAAACATAAAATGTGCATTTTGAGGGCCTAAACGATGTTTTTTCTCTAAAAGGGACCCCGAGCTCATGTCCAAAGGCTATTAGTTTTGATCGTCGGCTCGTTTGGCATTGAACTCGGGTCTAAAAAACCACAAAACTAGGTAGCAATTATTTTTGCAAAAATCACCGGCAAAACGTTGTCGAGGACGAAAAGTTTTGGTTGTTTTTTTCGTCCGCAAAAGGTAGGTTGTAAAAGCCTCAAAACTCGACCGACAATTTTCCTATAGCTTTTATAATGCCGATACCGCTCTACGAATTCTGCATGCCCTGCGGTAGCATCATCTCGAAAAACATAAAATGTGTATTTGGAAGTCCTAATCGATGTTTTTTCTCCAAAACGGACCTCGAGCTCATGTCCGAAGGCCATTAGTTTTGATCGTCGACTCGTTTGGCAATGAAATCGTTCTAAAAAAACATAAAACTAGCCAGCCATTATTTTTGCAAAAATCACCCGTAACACGATGTCGAGGACGAGAAGTTTTGGTGGTTTTTTTTTCCGCAAAAGGTCCGTTGTAAAAGCCTCAAAAGTCGACCGATAATTTTCCTATAGGTTTTCTAACGCTCATACCACCCAAGGAATTCCCATGCTCGGTTGTTAGCATCATCTCGAAAAACATAAAATGTGTATTTTGAGGGCCTAATCGATGTTTTTTCTCCAAAAGGGACCCCGAGCTCGATGTCCAAAGGCTATTAGTTTTGATCGTCGGCTCGTTTGGCATTGAACTCGGGTCTAAAACACCACAAAACTAGCCAAGTAAATTTTGTTTTGCAAACATCACCAAGTAAAACGTTGTCGAGGATGAGATGTTTCGGTGGTTTTTTTCATTCGAAAAAACGTAGGTTGTAAAAGCCTCAAAACACGACCGACAATTTTCTTTTAGGTTTTGTAACGCTCATATCGCTACAGAATTCCCATGCCCGACGGTTAGCATCATCTCAAAAAACATAAAATGTGTATTTTGAGGGCCTAAACGATGTTTTTTCTCTAAAAGGGACCCCGAGCTCATGTCCAAAGGCTATTAGTTTTGATCGTCTGGCTCGTTTGGCATTGAACCGGGTATAAAAAACCACAAAACTAGCAAGCAATTTTTTTTTGCAAAAATCACCTGTGAAACGATGTCGAGGACGAGAAGTTTTGGTGGTTTTTTTCTTCCGGCAAAAGGTAGGTTGTAAAAGCCTCAAACCTCGACCGACAATTTTCCTATAGGTTTTGTAATGCTCATACCGCTCTAGGGATTCCCATGCCCGGTGGGTAGCATCATCTCGAAAAACATAAAATGTGTATTTGGAAGGCCTAAATGATGTTTTTTTCTCCAAAAGGGACCCCGAGCTCATGTCCAAAGGCTATTAGTTTTGATCGTCGGCTCGTTTGGCATTGAACCGGGTCTAAAAAACCAAAAAACTAGCCAGCAATTTGTTTTTGCCAAAATCATCGGCAAAACGTTGTCGAGGATGAGAAGTTTTGGTGGTTTTTTTGTCCGGAAAAAGGTAGGTTGTAAAAGCCTCAAAACTTGACTAACAATTTTCTAATAGGTTTTGTAATGCTCATACCGCTCTAGGAATTCCCATGCCCGGCGGGTAGCATCATCTCGAAAAACATAAAATGTGTATTTGGAAGGCATAAACGATGTTTTTTCTCCAAAAGGGACCCCGAGCCGATGTCCAAAGGCTATTAGTTTTGATCGTCGGCTCGTTTGGCATTGAAATGGGTCTAAAAAACCACAAAACTAGCAAGCAAATTTTTTTGGCAAAAATCACCGCAAAACGTTGTCAAGGACGAGAAGTTTTGGTGGTTTTTTTCATCCCGCAAAAGGTAGGTTTTAAAAGCCGCAAAACTCGACCGACAATTTTCTTATAGGTTTTGTAATGCTCATACCGCTCTAGGAATTCCCATGCCCGGCGGGTAGCATCATCTCGAAAAACATAAAATGTGTATTTGGAAGGCATAAACGATGTTTTTTCTCCAAAAGGGACCCCGAGCCGATGTCCAAAGGCTATTAGTTTTGATCGTCGGCTCGTTTGGCATTGAAATGGGTCTAAAAAACCACATAACTAGCAAGCAAATTTTTTTGGCAAAAATCACCGCAAAACGTTGACAAGGACGAGAAGTTTTGGTGGTTTTTTTCATCCCGCAAAAGGTAGGTTGTAAAAGCCGCAAAACCCGACCGACAATTTTCCTATAGGTTTTGTAATGCTCATACCGCTCTAGAAATCCCCATGCCCGGCGCATAGCATCATCTCGAAAAACATAATGTGTATTTGGAAGGCCTAAACAATTTTTTTCTCCAAAAGGGACCCCGAGCTCATGTCCAAACGCTATTAGTTTTGATCGTCGGCTCGTTTGGCATTGAACTCGGGTCTAAAAAACCACAAAACTAGCCAAGCAATTTGTTTTTGCCAAAATCACCAAGCAAAACGTTGTCGAGGATGAGAAGTTTTGGTGGTTTTTTTCGTCCCGCAAAAGGTAGGTTGTAAAAGCCTCAAAACTCGACCGACAATTTTCCTACAGGTTTTGTAACGCTCATACCGCTCTAGGAATTCCCATGCCCGGCGTGTAGCATCATCTCGAAAAACATAAAATGTGTATTTGGAAGGCCTAAACGATGTTTTTTCTCCAAAAGGGACCCCGAGCTCATGTCCAAAGTCTATTAGTTTTGATCATCAGCATGTTTGGCATTGAAATGGGTCTAAAACAACACAAAACTAGCCAACCATTATTTTTGTAAAAATCACCGGCAAAACGTTGTCGAGGACGAGAAGTTTTGGTGGTTTTTTTCGTCCCGCAAAAGGTAGGTTGTAAAAGCCTCAAAACTCGACTTATAATTTTCCTATAGCTTTTGTAATGCCGATACCGCTCTACGAATTCGCATGCCCGGCAGTAGCATCATCTCGAAAAACATAAAATGTGTATTTGGAAGGCCTAATCGATGTTTTTTCTCCAAAAGGGACCTCGAGCTCATGTCCGAAGGACATTAGTTTTGATCGTCGACTCGTTTGGCAATGAAATCGTTCTAAAAAAACATAAAACTAGCCGACCATTATTTTTACAAAAATCACCCGTAACACGATGTCGAGGACGAGAAGTTTTGGCGGTTTTTTTTTCCGCAAAAGGTCCGTTGTAAAAGCCTCAAAATTCGACCGATAATTTTCCTATAGGTTTTCTAACGCTCATACAACTTAGGAATTCCCATGCCCGATTGTTAGCATCATCTCGAAAAACATAAAATGTGTTTTTTAAGGGCCTAAACGATGTTTTTTCTCCAAAAGGGACCCCGAGCTCATGTCGAAAGGCTATTCGTTTTGATCGCCGGCTCGTTTGGCATTGAACTCGGGTCTAAAACACCACAAAACTAGCAAGTAATTTTTTTTTTGCAAACATCACCGCAAAATGTTGTCGAGGATGAGATGTTTTGGTGGTTTTTTTCATTCGAAAAAACGTAGGTTGTAAAACACTCAAAACTCGACCGACAATTTTCCTTTAGGTTTTGTAACGCTCATATCGCTACAGGAATTCCCATGCCCGGCGGTTAGCATCATCTCAAAAAACATAAAATGTGTATTTTGAGGGCCTAAACGATGTTTTTTCTCTAAAAGGGACCCCGAGCTCAAATCCAAAGGCTATTAGTTTTGATCGTCGACTCGTTTGGCATTGAACTCGGGTCTAAAAAACCACAAAACTAGGTAGTAATTATTTTTGCAAAAATCACCGGCAAAACGTTGTCGAGGACGAAAAGTTTTGGTTGTTTTTTTCGCCCGCAAAAGGTAGGTTGTAAAAGCCTCAAAACTCGACCGAAAATTTTCCTATAGCTTTTGTAATGCCGATACCGCTCTACGAATTTGCATTCCCGTGCAGTAGCATCATCTCGAAAAACATAAAATGTGTATTTGGAAGGCCTAATCGATGTTTTTTCTCCTAAAGGGTCCTCGAGCTCATGTCCGAAGGACATTAGTTTTGATCGTCGACTCGTTTGGCAATGAAATGTTCTAAAAAAACATAAAACTAGCCAGCCATTATTTTTGCAAAAATCACCCGTAACACGATGTCGAGGACGAGAAGTTTTGGCGGTTTTTTTTCCGCAAAAGGTCCGTTGTAAAAGCCTCAAAATTCGACCGATAATTTTCCTATAGGTTTTCTAACGCTCATACCACCTTAGGAATTCCCATGCCCGATTGTTAGCATCATCTCGAAAAACATAAAATGTGTTTTTTAAGGGCCTAAACGATGTTTTTTCTCCAAAAGGGACCCCGAGCTCATGTCGAAAGGCTATTCGTTTTGATCGCCGGCTCGTTTGGCATTGAACTCGGGTCTAAAACACCACAAAACTAGCAAGTAATTTTTTTTTGCAAACATCACCGAAGAAATGTTGTCGAGGATGAGATGTTTTGGTGGTTTTTTTCATTCGAAAAAACGTAGGTTGTAAAAGCCTCAAAACTCGACCGACAATTTTCCTTTAGGTTTTGTAACACTCATATCGCTACAGGAATTCCCATGCCCGGCGATTAGCATCATCTCAAAAAACATAAAATGTGTATTTTGAGGGCCTAAACGATGTTTTTTCTCTAAAAGGGACCCCGAGCTCATGTCCAAAGGCTATTAGTTTTGATCGTCGGCTCGTTTGGCATTGAACTCGGGTATAAAAAACCACAAAACTAGCAAGCAATTTTTTTTTGCAAAAATCACCGGTAAAACGATGTCGAGGACGAGAAGTTTTGGTGGTTTTTTTCTTCCGGCAAAAGGTAGGTTGTAAAAGCCTCAAACCTCGACCGACAATTTTCCTATAGGTTTTGTAATGCTCATACCGCTCTAGGGATTCCCATGCCCGGTGGGTAGCATCATCTCGAAAAACATAAAATGTGTATTTGGAAGGCCTAAATGATGTTTTTTTCTCCAAAAGGGACCCCGAGCTCATGTCCAAAGGCTATTAGTTTTGATCGTCGGCTCGTTTGGCATTGAACCGGGTCTAAAAAACCAAAAAACTAGCCAGCAATTTGTTTTTGCCAAAATCATCGGCAAAACGTTGTCGAGGATGAGAAGTTTTGGTGGTTTTTTTGTCCGGAAAAAGGTAGGTTGTAAAAGCCTCAAAACTTGACTAACAATTTTCTAATAGGTTTTGTAATGCTCATACCGCTCTAGGAATTCCCATGCCCGGCGGGTAGCATCATCTCGAAAAACATAAAATGTGTATTTGGAAGGCATAAACGATGTTTTTTCTCCAAAAGGGACCCCGAGCCGATGTCCAAAGGCTATTAGTTTTGATCGTCGGCTCGTTTGGCATTGAAATGGGTCTAAAAAACCACAAAACTAGCAAGCAAATTTTTTTGGCAAAAATCACCGCAAAACGTTGTCAAGGACGAGAAGTTTTGGTGGTTTTTTTCATCCCGCAAAAGGTAGGTTTTAAAAGCCGCAAAACTCGACCGACAATTTTCTTATAGGTTTTGTAATGCTCATACCGCTCTAGGAATTCCCATGCCCGGCGGGTAGCATCATCTCGAAAAACATAAAATGTGTATTTGGAAGGCATAAACGATGTTTTTTCTCCAAAAGGGACCCCGAGCCGATGTCCAAAGGCTATTAGTTTTGATCGTCGGCTCGTTTGGCATTGAAATGGGTCTAAAAAACCACATAACTAGCAAGCAAATTTTTTTGGCAAAAATCACCGCAAAACGTTGACAAGGACGAGAAGTTTTGGTGGTTTTTTTCATCCCGCAAAAGGTAGGTTGTAAAAGCCGCAAAACCCGACCGACAATTTTCCTATAGGTTTTGTAATGCTCATACCGCTCTAGAAATCCCCATGCCCGGCGCATAGCATCATCTCGAAAAACATAATGTGTATTTGGAAGGCCTAAACAATTTTTTTCTCCAAAAGGGACCCCGAGCTCATGTCCAAACGCTATTAGTTTTGATCGTCGACTCGTTTGGCATTGAACTCGGGTCTAAAAAACCACAAAACTAGCCAAGCAATTTGTTTTTGCCAAAATCACCAAGCAAAACGTTGTCGAGGATGAGAAGTTTTGGTGGTTTTTTTCGTCCCGCAAAAGGTAGGTTGTAAAAGCCTCAAAACTCGACCGACAATTTTCCTACAGGTTTTGTAACGCTCATACCGCTCTAGGAATTCCCATGCCCGGCGTGTAGCATCATCTCGAAAAACATAAAATGTGTATTTGGAAGGCCTAAACGATGTTTTTTCTCCAAAAGGGACCCCGAGCTCATGTCCAAAGTCTATTAGTTTTGATCATCGGCATGTTTGGCATTGAAATGGGTCTAAAACAACACAAAACTAGCCAACCATTATTTTTGTAAAAATCACCTGCAAAACGTTGTCGAGGACGAGAAGTTTTGGTGGTTTTTTTCGTCCCGCAAAAGGTAGGTTGTAAAAGCCTCAAAACTCGACTTATAATTTTCCTATAGCTTTTGTAATGCCGATACCGCTCTACGAATTCGCATGCCCGGCAGTAGCATCATCTCGAAAAACATAAAATGTGTATTTGGAAGGCCTAATCGATGTTTTTTCTCCAAAAGGGACCTCGAGCTCATGTCCGAAGGACATTAGTTTTGATCGTCGACTCGTTTGGCAATGAAATCGTTCTAAAAAAACATAAAACTAGCCAGCCATTATTTTTACAAAAATCACCCGTAACACGATGTCGAGGACGAGAAGTTTTGGCGGTTTTTTTTCCGCAAAAGGTCCGTTGTAAAAGCCTCAAAATTCGACCGATAATTTTCCTATAGGTTTTCTAACGCTCATACAACTTAGGAATTCCCATGCCCGGTTGTTAGCATCATCTCGAAAAACATAAAATGTGTTTTTTAAGGGCCTAAACGATGTTTTTTCTCCAAAAGGGACCCCGAGCTCATGTCGAAAGGCTATTCGTTTTGATCGCCGGCTCGTTTGGCATTGAACTCGGGTCTAAAACACCACAAAACTAGCAAGTAATTTTTTTTTTGCAAACATCACCAGTAAAATGTTGTCGAGGATGAGATGTTTTGGTGGTTTTTTTCATTCGAAAAAACGTAGGTTGTAAAAGCACTCAAAACTCGACCGACAATTTTCCTTTAGGTTTTGTAACGCTCATATCGCTACAGGAATTCCCATGCCCGGCGGTTAGCATCATCTCAAAAAACATAAAATGTGTATTTTGAGGGCCTAAACGATGTTTTTTCTCTAAAAGGGACCCCGAGCTCAAATCCAAAGGCTATTAGTTTTGATCGTCGGCTCGTTTGGCATTGAACTCGGGTCTAAAAAACCACAAAACTAGGTAGTAATTATTTTTGCAAAAATCACCGGCAAAACGTTGTCGAGGACGAAAAGTTTTGGTTGTTTTTTTCGCCCCGCAAAAGGTAGGTTGTAAAAGCCTCAAAACTCGACCGAAAATTTTCCTATAGCTTTTGTAATGCCGATACCGCTCTACGAATTTGCATTCCCTGCAGGTAGCATCATCTCGAAAAACATAAAATGTGTATTTGGAAGGCCTAATCGATGTTTTTTCTCCTAAAGGGTCCTCGAGCTCATGTCCGAAGGACATTAGTTTTGATCGTCGACTCGTTTGGCAATGAAATGTTCTAAAAAAACATAAAACTAGCCAGCCATTATTTTTGCAAAAATCACTCGTAACACGATGTCGAGGACGAGAAGTTTTGGCGGTTTTTTTTCCGCAAAAGGTCCGTTGTAAAAGCCTCAAAATTCGACCGATAATTTTCCTATAGGTTTTCTAACGCTCATACCACCTTAGGAATTCCCATGCCCGGTTGTTAGCATCATCTCGAAAAACATAAAATGTGTTTTTTAAGGGCCTAAACGATGTTTTTTCTCCAAAAGGGACCCCGAGCTCATGTCGAAAGGCTATTCGTTTTGATCGCCGGCTCGTTTGGCATTGAACTCGGGTCTAAAACACCACAAAACTAGCAAGTAATTTTTTTTTGCAAACATCACCGATAAAATGTTGTCGAGGATGAGATGTTTTGGTGGTTTTTTTCATTCGAAAAAACGTAGGTTGTAAAAGCCTCAAAACTCGACCGACAATTTTCCTTTAGGTTTTGTAACACTCATATCGCTACAGGAATTCCCATGCCCGGCGATTAGCATCATCTCAAAAAACATAAAATGTCTATTTTGAGGGCCTAAACGATGTTTTTTCTCTAAAAGGGACCCCGAGCTCAAGTCCAAAGGCTATTAGTTTTGATCGTCTGGCTCGTTTGGCATTGAACTCGGGTCTAAAAAACCACAAAACTAGCAAGCAATTTTTTTTTGCAAAAATCACCGGTAAAACGATGTCGAGGACGAGAAGTTTTGGTGGTTTTTTTCTTCCGGCAAAAGGTAGGTTGTAAAAGCCTCAAAGCTTTACCGACAATTTTCCTATAGGTTTTGTAATGCTCATACCGCTCTAGGAATTCCCATGCCCGGCGGGTAGCATCATCTCGAAAAACATAAAATGTGTATTTGGAAGGCATAAACGATGTTTTTTCTCCAAAAGGGACCCCGAGCTCGATGTCCAAAGGCTATTAGTTTTGATCGTCGGCTCGTTTGGCATTGAAATGGGTCTAAAAAACCACAAAACTAGCAAGCAAATTTTTTTGGCAAAAATCACCGGCAAAACGTTGTCGAGGACGAGAAGTTTTGGTGGTTTTTTTCATCCTGCAAAAGGTAGGTTTTAAAAGCCGCAAAACTCGACCGACAATTTTCTTATAGGTTTTGTAATGCTCATACCGCTCTAGGAATTCCCATGCCCGGCGGGTAGCATCATCTCGAAAAACATAAAATGTGTATTTGGAAGGCATAAACGATGTTTTTTCTCCAAAAGGGACCCCGAGCCGATGTCCAAAGGCTATTAGTTTTGATCGTCGGCTCGTTTGGCATTGAAATGGGTCTAAAAAACCACAAAACTAGCAAGCAAAGTTTTTTGGCAAAAATCACCGGTAAAATGTTGTCAAGGACGAGAAGTTTTGGTGGTTTTTTTCATCCCGCAAAAGGTAGGTTTTAAAAGCCGCAAAACTCGACCGACAATTTTCCTATAGGTTTTGTAATGCTCATACCGCTCTAGGAATTCCCATGCCCAGCGGGTAGCATCATCTTAAAAAACATAAAATGTGTATTTGGAAGGCATAAACGATGTTTTTTCTCCAAAAGGGACCCCGAGCCGACGTCCAAAGGCTATTAGTTTTGATTGTCGGCTCGTTTGGCATTGAAATGGGTCTAAAAAACCACAAAACTAGCAAGCAAATTTTTTTTGGCAAAAATCACCGGCAAAACGTTGACAAGGACGAGAAGTTTTGGTGGTTTTTTTCATCCCGCAAAAGGTAGTTTGTAAAAGCCGCAAAACTCGACCGACAATTTTCCTATAGGTTTTGTAATGCTCATACCGCTCTAGGAATCCCCATGCCCGGCGCATAGCATCACTCTCGAAAAACATAATGTGTATTTGGAAGGCCTAAACAATTTTTTTCTCCAAAAGGGATCCCGAGCTCATGTCCAAACGCTATTAGTTTTGATCGTCGACTCGTTCGGCATTGAACTCGGGTCTAAAAAACCACAAAACTAGCCAGCAATTTGTTTTTTCCAAAATCACCAGCAAAACGTTGTCGAGGATGAGAAGTTTTGGTGGTTTTTTTCGTCCCGCAAAAGGTAGGTTGTAAAAGCCTCAAAACTCGACCGACAATTTTCCTACAGGTTTTGTAACGCTCATACCGCTCTAGGAATTCCCATGCCCGGCGTGTAGCATCATCTCGAAAAACATAAAATGTGTATTTGGAAGGCCTAAACGATGTTTTTTCTCCAAAAGGGACCCCGAGCTCATGTCCAAAGTCTATTAGTTTTGATCATCGCATGTTTGGCATTGAAATGGGTCTAAAACAACACAAAACTAGCCAACCATTATTTTTGTAAAAATCACCTAGCAAAACGTTGTCGAGGACGAGAAGTTTTGGTGGTTTTTTTCGTCCCGCAAAAGGTAGGTTGTAAAAGCCTCAAAACTCGACTTATAATTTTCCTATAGCTTTTGTAATGCCGATACCGCTCTACGAATTCGCATGCCCGGCAGGTAGCATCATCTCGAAAAACATAAAATGTGTATTTGGAAGGCCTAATCGATGTTTTTTCTCCAAAAGGGACCTTGAGCTCATGTCCGAAGGACATTAGTTTTGATCGTCGACTCGTTTGGCAATGAAATCGTTCTAAAAAAACATAAAAATAGCCAGCCATTATTTTTGCAAAAATCACCCGTAACACGATGTCGAGGACGAGAAGTTTTGGCGGTTTTTTTTCCGGCAAAAGGTCCGTTGTAAAAGCCTCAAAATTCGACCGATAATTTTCCTATAGGTTTTCTAACGCTCATACAACTTAGGAATTCCCATGCCCGGTTGTTAGCATCATCTCGAAAAACATAAAATGTGTTTTTTAAGGGCCTAAATGATGTTTTTTCTCCAAAAGGGACCCCGAGCTCATGTCGAAAGGCTATTCGTTTTGATCGCCGGCTCGTTTGGCATTGAACGAGGTCTAAAACACCACAAAACTAGCAAGTAATTTTTTTTTGCAAACATCACCGGTAAAATGTTGTCGAGGATGAGATGTTTTGGTGGTTTTTTTCAATCGAAAAAACGTAGGTTGTAAAAGCCTCAAAACTCGACCGACAATTTTCCTTTAGGTTTTGCAACGCTCATATCGCTACAGGAATTCCCATGCCCGACGGTTAGCATCATCTCAAAAAACATAAAATGTGTATTTTGAGGGCCTAAACGATGTTTTTTCTCTAAAAGGGACCCCGAGCTCAAGTCCAAAGGCTATTAGTTTTGATCGTCGGCTCGTTTGGCATTGAACTGGGTCTAAAACACCACAAAACTAGCCAGTAATTTTTTTTTGCAAACATCACTAGTAAAACGTTGTCGAGGATGAGATGTTTTGGTGGTTTTTTTCATTCGAAAAAACGTAGGTTGTAAAAGCCTCAAAACACAACCGACAATTTTCCTTTAGGTTTTGTAATGCTCATATCGCTACGAGAATTCCCATGCCCGGCGGTTAGCATCATCTCAAAAAACATAAAATGTGTATTTTGAGGGCCTAAACGATGTTTTTTCTCTAAAAGGGACCCCGAGCTCATGTCCAAAGGCTATTAGTTTTGATCGTCGGCTCGTTTGGCCTTGAATCGGGTCTAAAAAACCACAAAACTAGCCGACAATTTGTTTTTGCCAAAATCATCGGCAAAACGTTGTCGAGCATGAGAAGTTTTGGTGGTTTTTTTGTCCGGAAAAAGGTTGGTTGTAAAAGCCTCAAAACTTGACTAACAATTTTCCAATAGGTTTTGTAATGCTCATACCGCTCTAGGAATTCCCATGCCCGGCGGGTAGCATCATCTCGAAAAACATAAAATGTGTATTTGGAAGGAATAAACGATGTTTTTTCTCCAAAAGGGACCCCGAGCCGATGTCCAAGGGATATTAGTTTTGATCGTCGGCTCGTTTGGCATTGAAATGGGTCTAAAAAACCACAAAACTAGCAAGCAAATTTTTTTGGAAAAAATCACCGGCAAAACGTTGTCAAGGACGAGAATTTTTTCGTGGTTTTTTTCATCCTGCAAAAGGTAAGTTTTAAAAGCCACAAAACTCGACTCGACAATATTCCTATAGGTTTTGTAATGCTCATACCGCTCTAGGAATTCCCATGCCCGGCGGGTAGCATTATCTCGAAAAACATAAAATGTCTATTTGGAAGGCATAAACGATGTTTTTTCTCCAAAAGGGACCCCGAGCCGATGTCCAAAGGCTATTAGTTTTGATCGTCGGCTCGTTTGGCATTGAAGTGGGTCTAAAAAACCACAAAACTAGCAAGCAAATTTTTTTGGCAAAAATCACCGGCAAAACGTTGACAAGGACGAGAAGTTTTGGTGGTTTTTTTCATCCTGCAAAAGGTAGGTTGTAAAAGCCGCAAAACTCGACCGACAATTTTCCTATAGGTTTTGTAATGTTCATACTCGCTCTAGGAATCCCCATGCCCGGCGCATAGCATCATCTCGAAAAACATAATGTGTATTTGGAAGGCCTAAACAATTTTTTTCTCCAAAAGGGACCCCGAGCTCATGTCCAAACGCTATTAGTTTTGATTGTTGCCTCGTTTGGCATTGAACTGGGTCTAGAAACCACAAAACTAGCCAGCAATTTGTTTTTGCCAAAATCACCGGTAAAACGTTGTCAAGGATGAGAAGTTTTGGTGGTTTTCTTCGTCCCGCTAAAGGTAGGTTGTAAAAGCCTCAAAACGCGACCGACAATTTTCCTACAGGTTTTGTAACGCTCATACCGCTCTAGGAATTCCCATGCCCGGCGTGTAGCATCATCTCGAAAAACATAAAATGTGTATTTGGAAGGCCTAAACGATGTTTTTTCTCCAAAAGGGACCCCGAGCTCATGTCCAAAGTCTATTAGTTTTGATCATCGGCATGTTTGGCATTGAAATGGGTCTAAAACAACACAACACTAGCCAACCATTATTTTTGCAAAAATCACCGAGCAAAACGTTGTCGAGGACGAGAAGTTTTGGTGGTTTTTTTCGTCCCGCAAAAGCTAGGTTGTAAAAGCCTCAAAACTCGATTGACAATTTTCCTACGAGCTTTGTAACACTCATACCGCTCTAGGAATTCCCATGCTCGGCGGGTAGCATCATCTCGAAAAACATAAATTGTGTATTTGGAAGGCCTAATCGATGTTTTTTCTCCAAAAGGGACCTTGAGCTCATGTCCGAAGGCCATTAGTTTTGATCGTCGAGTCGTTTGGCAATGAAATCGTTCTAAAACAACACAAAACTAGCCAGCCATTACTTTGACAAAAATCACTCGTAACACGATGTCGAGGACGAGAAGTTTTGGCGGTTTTTTTTCCGACAAAAGGTCCGTTATAAAAGCCTCAAAAGTCGACCGATAATTTTCCTATAGGGTTTCTAACGCTCATACCACTCTAGGAATTCCCATGCCCGGTTGTTAGCATCATCTCAAAAAACATAAAATGTGTATTTTGAGGGCCTAAACGATGTTTTTTCTCCAAAAGGGACCCCGAGCTCAAGTCCAAAGGCTATTAGTTTTGATCGTCGGCTCGTTTGGCATTGAACCGGGTCTAAAACACCACAAAACTAGCCAAGTAAATTTTTTTTTCAAACATCACCGGTAAAACGTTGTCGAGGATGAGATGTTTCGGTAGTTTTTTTCATTCGAAAAAACGTAGGTTGTAAAAGCCTCAAAACTCGACCGACAATTTTCCGTTACGTTTTGTAACGCTCATACCGCTATAGGAATTCCCATGCCCGGCGGTTAGCATCATCTCAAAAAACATAAAATGTGCATTTTGAGGGCCTAAACGATGTTTTTTCTCTAAAAGGGACCCCGAGCTCATGTCCAAAGGCTATTAGTTTTGATCGTTGGCTCGTTCGGCATTGAACTGGGTCTAAAACACCACAAAACTAGCAAGTAATTTTTTTTTTGCAAACATCACTAGTAAAACGTTGTCGAGGATGAGATGTTTTGGTGGTTTTTTTCATTCGAAAAAACGTAGGTTGTAAAAGCCTCAAAACTCGACCGACAATTTTCCTTTAGGTTTTGTAACGCTCATATCGCTACGGGAATTCCCATGCCCGGCGGTTAGCATCATCTCAAAAAACATAAAATGTGTATTTTGAGGGCCTAAACGATGTTTTTTCTCTAAAAGGGACCACGAGCTCATGTCCAAAGGCTATTAGTTTTGATCGTCGGCTCGTTTGGCCTTGAGCCGGGTCTAAAAAACCAACAAACTAGCCAGCAATTTGTTTTTGCCAAAATCATCGGCAAAACGTTGTCGAGCATGAGAAGTTTTGGTGGTTTTTTTGTCCGGAAAAAGGTTGGTTGTAAAAGCCTCAAAACTTGACTAACAATTTTCCAATAGGTTTTGTAATGCTCATACCGCTCTAGGAATTCCCATGCCCGGCGGGTAGCATCATCTCGAAAAACATAAAATGTGTATTTGGAAGGAATAAACGATGTTTTTTCTCCAAAAGCGACCCCGAGCTCGATGTCCAAAGGCTATTAGTTTTGATCGTCGGCTCGTTTGGCATTGAAATGGGTCTAAAAAACCACAAAACTAGCAAGCAAATTTTTTTGGAAAAAATCACCGGCAAAAAGTTGTCAAGGACGAGAAGTTTTGGTGGTTTTTTTCATCCTGCAAAAGGTAGGTTTTAAAAGCCACAAAACTCGACCGACAATATTCCTATAGGTTTTGTAATGCTCATACCGCTCTAGGAATTCCCATGCCCGGCGGGTAGCATCATCTCGAAAAACATAAAATGTGTATTTGGAAGGCATAAACGATGTTTTTTCTCCAAAAGGGACCCCGAGCCGATGTCCAAAGGCTATTAGTTTTGATCGTCGGCTCGTTTGGCATTGAAGTGGGTCTAAAAAACCACAAAACTAGCAAGCAAATTTTTTTGGCAAAAATCACCGGCAAAACGTTGACAAGGACGAGAAGTTTTGGTGGTTTTTTTCATCCCGCAAAAGGTAGGTTGTAAAAGCCGCAAAACTCGACCGACAATTTTCCTATAGGTTTTGTAATGTTCATACCGCTCTAGGAATCCCCATGCCCGGCGCATAGCATCATCTCGAAAAACATAATGTGTATTTGGAAGGCCAAAACAATTTTTTTCTCCAAAAGGGACCCCGAGCTCATGTCCAAACGCTATTAGTTTTGATTGTTGCCTCGTTTGGCATTGAACTCGGGTCTAAAAAACCACAAAACTAGCCAGCAATTTGTTTTTGCCAAAATCACCGGTAAAACGTTGTCAAGGATGAGAAGTTTTGGTTGTTTTTTTCGTCCCGCAAAAGGTAGGTTGTAAAAGCCTCAAAACGCGACCGACAATTTTCCTACAGGTTTTGTAACGCTCATACCGCTCTAGGAATTCCCATGCCCGGCGTGTAGCATCATCTCGAAAAACATAAAATGTGTATTTGGAAGGCCTAAACGATGTTTTTTCTCCAAAAGGGACCCCGAGCTCATGTCCAAAGTCTATTAGTTTTGATCATCGGCATGTTTGGCATTGAAATGGGTCTAAAACAACACAACACTAGCAACCATTATTTTTGCAAAAATCACCGGCAAAACGTTGTCGAGGACGAGAAGTTTTGGTGGTTTTTTTCGTCCCGCAAAAGCTAGGTTGTAAAAGCCTCAAAACTCGATTGACAATTTTCCTACAGGTTTTGTAACACTCATACCGCTCTAGGAATTCCCATGCTCGGCGGGTAGCATCATCTCGAAAAACATAAATTGTGTATTTGGAAGGCCTAATCGATGTTTTTTCTCCAAAAGGGACCTTGAGCTCATGTCCGAAGGCCATTAGTTTTGATCGTCGAGTCGTTTGGCAATGAAAACGTTCTAAAACAACACAAAACTAGCCAGCCATTACTTTTGCAAAAATCACTCGTAACACGATGTCGAGGACGAGAAGTTTTGGCGGTTTTTTTTCCGACAAAAGGTTTGTTATAAAAGCCTCAAAAGTCGACCGATAATTTTCCTATAGGTTTTCTAACGCTCATACCACTCTAGGAATTCCCATGCCCGG
Organism: Dovyalis caffra; assembly: GCA_963924115.1. Classification (NCBI taxonomy): domain Eukaryota; kingdom Viridiplantae; phylum Streptophyta; class Magnoliopsida; order Malpighiales; family Salicaceae; genus Dovyalis; species Dovyalis caffra. Next base: position 249,800 of record CAWUPB010001177.1, on the reverse strand, counting down.
TTGTTAGCATCATCTCAAAAAACATAAAATGTGTATTTTGAGGGCCTAAACGATGTTTTTTCTCCAAAAGGGACCCCGAGCTCAAGTCCAAAGGCTATTAGTTTTGATCGTCGGCTCGTTTGGCATTGAACTCGGGTCTAAAACACCACAAAACTAGCCAGCAAATTTTTTTTTCAAACATCACCGGTAAAACGTTGTCGAGGATGAGATGTTTCGGTAGTTTTTTTCATTCGAAAAAACGTAGGTTGTAAAAGCCTCAAAACTCGACCGACAATTTTCCTTTACGTTTTGTAACGCTCATACCGCTATAGGAATTCCCATGCCCGGCGGTTAGCATCATCTCAAAAAACATAAAATGTGCATTTTGAGGGCCTAAACGATGTTTTTTCTCTAAAAGGGACCCCGAGCTCATGTCCAAAGGCTATTAGTTTTGATCGTTGGCTCGTTCGGCATTGAACTCGGGTCTAAAACACCACAAAACTAGCAAGTAATTTTTTTTTTGCAAACATCACCAGTAAAATGTTGTCGAGGATGAGATGTTTTGGTGGTTTTTTTCATTCGAAAAAACGTAGGTTGTAAAAGCCTCAAAACACAACCGACAATTTTCCTTTAGGTTTTGTAACGCTCATATCGCTACGAGAATTCCCATGCCCGGCGGTTAGCATCATCTCAAAAAACATAAAATGTGTATTTTGAGGGCCTAAACGATGTTTTTTCTCTAAAAGGGACCCCGAGCTCATGTCCAAAGGCTATTAGTTTTGATCGTCGGCTCGTTTGGCATTGAACTGGGTGTAAAAAACCACAAAACTAGCAAGCAATTTTTTTTTGCAAAAATCACCGGTAAAACGATGTCGAGGATGAGAAGTTTTGGTGGTTTTTTTGTCCGGAAAAAGGTAGGTTGTAAAAGCCTCAAAACTTGACTAACAATTTTCTAATAGGTTTTGTAATGCTCATACCGCTCTAGGAATTCCCATGCCCGGCGGGTAGCATCATCTCGAAAAACATAAAATGTGTATTTGGAAGGCATAAACGATGTTTTTTCTCCAAAAGGGACCCCGAGCTGATGTCCAAAGGCTATTAGTTTTGATCGTCGGCTCGTTTGGCATTGAAATGGGTCTAAAAAACCACAAAACTAGCAAGCAAATTTTTTTGGCAAAAATCACCGGCAAAACGTTGTCAAGGACGAGAAGTTTTGGTGGTTTTTTTCATCCTGCAAAAGGTAGGTTTTAAAAGCCGTAAAACTCGACCGACAATTTTCTTATAGGTTTTGTAATGCTCATACCGCTCTAGGAATTCCCATGCCCGGCAGGTAGCATCATCTCGAAAAACATAAAATGTGTATTTGGAAGGCATAAACGATGTTTTTTCTCCAAAAGGGACCCCGAGCTCATGTCCAAAGGCTATTAGTTTTGATCGTCGGCTCGTTTGGCATTGAAGCTGGGTCTAAAAAACCACAAAACTAGCCAGCAATTTGTTTTTGCCAAAATCATCGGCAAAACGTTGTCGAGGATGAGAAGTTTTGGTGGTTTTTTTGTCCGGAAAAAGGTAGGTTGTAAAAGCCTCAAAACTTGACTAACAATTTTCTAATAGGTTTTGTAATGCTCATACCGCTCTAGGAATTCCCATGCCCGGCGGGTAGCATCATCTCGAAAAACATAAAATGTGTATTTGGAAGGCATAAACGATGTTTTTTCTCCAAAAGGGACCCCGAGCTGATGTCCAAAGGCTATTAGTTTTGATCGTCGGCTCGTTTGGCATTGAAATGGGTCTAAAAAACCACAAAACTAGCAAGCAAATTTTTTTGGCAAAAATCACCGGCAAAACGTTGTCGAGGACGAGAAGTTTTGGTGGTTTTTTTCATCCTGCAAAAGGTAGGTTTTAAAAGCCGCAAAACTCGACCGACAATTTTCTTATAGGTTTTGTAATGCTCATACCGCTCTAGGAATTCCCATGCCCGGCGGGTAGCATCATCTCGAAAAACATAAAATGTGTATTTGGAAGGCATAAACGATGTTTTTTCTCCAAAAGGGACCCCGAGCTCATGTCCAAAGGCTATTAGTTTTGATCGTCGGCTCGTTTGGCATTGAACCGGGTCTAAAAAACCACAAAACTAGCCAGCAATTTGTTTTTGCCAAAATCATCGGCAAAACGTTGTCGAGGATGAGAAGTTTTGGTGGTTTTTTTGTCCGGAAAAAGGTACGTTGTAAAAGCCTCAAAACTTGACTAACAATTTTCTAATAGGTTTTGTAATGCTCATACCGCTCTAGGAATTCCCATGCTCGGCGGGTAGCATCATCTCGAAAAACATAAAATGTGTATTTGGAAGGCATAAACGATGTTTTTTCTCCAAAAGGGACCCCGAGCCGATGTCCAAAGGCTATTAGTTTTGATCGTCGGCTCGTTTGGCATTGAAATGGGTCTAAAAAACCACAAAACTAGCAAGCAAATTTTTTTGGCAAAAATCACCGGAAAAACGTTGTCAAGGACGACAAGTTTTGGTGGTTTTTTTCATCCCGCAAAAGGTAGGTTGTAAAAGCCGCAAAACTCGACCGACAATTTTCCTATAGGTTTTGTAATGCTCATACCGCTCTAGAAATCCCCATGCCCGGCGCATAGCATCATCTCGAAAAACATAATGTGTATTTGGAAGGCCTAAACAATTTTTTTCTCCAAAAGGGACCCCGAGCTCATGTCCAAACGCTATTAGTTTTGATCGTCGGCTCGTTTGGCATTGAACTCGGGTCTAAAAAACCACAAAACTAGCCAGCAATTTGTTTTTGCCAAAATCACCGGCAAAACGTTGTCGAGGATGAGAAGTTTTGGTGGTTTTTTTCGTCCCGCAAAAGGTAGGTTGTAAAAGCCTCAAAACTCGACCGACAATTTTTCTACAGGTTTTGTAACGCTCATACCGCTCTAGGAATTCCCATGCCCGGCGTGTAGCATCATCTCGAAAAACATAAAATGTGTATTTGGAAGGCCTAAATGATGTTTTTTCTCCAAAAGGGACCCCGAGCTCATGTCCAAAGTCTATTAGTTTTGATCATCGGCATGTTTGGCATTGAAATGGGTCTAAAACAATAAAAAACTAGCCAACCATTATTTTTGCAAAAATCACCGACAAAACGTTGTCGAGGACGAGAAGTTTTGGTGGTTTTTTTCGTCCCGCAAAAGGTAGGTTGTAAAAGCCTCGAAAACTCGACCGACAATTTTCCTACAGGTTTTGTAACACTCATACCGCTCTAGGAATTCCCATGCTCGGCGGGTAGCATCATCTCGAAAAACATAAAATTTGTATTTGGAAGGCCTAATCGATGTTTTTTCTCCAAAAGGGACCTCGAGCTCATGTCCGAAGGCCATTAGTTTTGATCGTCGAGTCGTTTGGCAATGAAATCGTTCTAAAACAACACAAAACTAGCCAGCCATTACTTTTGCAAAAATCACCCGTAACACGATGTCGAGGACGAGAAGTTTTGGCGGTTTTTTTTCCGACAAAAGGTCTCGTTATAAAATCCTCAAAAGCCGACCGATAATTTTCCTATAGGTTTTCTAACGCTCATACCACTCTAGGAATTCCCATGCCCGGTTGTTAGCATCATCTCGAAAAACATAAAATGTGTATTTTGAGGGCCTAAACGATGTTTTTTCTCCAAAAGGAACCCCGAGCTCATGTCCAAAGGCTATTAGTTTTGATCGTCGGCTTGTTTGGCATTGAACCGGGTCTAAAAAACCACAAAACTAGGTAGTAATTATTTTTGCAAAAATCACCGGCAAAACGTTGTCGAGGACGAAAAGTTTTGGTTGTTTTTTTCGTCCCGCAAAAGGTAGGTTGTAAAAGCCTCAAAAATCGACCGAAAATTTTCCTATAGCTTTTGTAATGCCGATACCGCTCTACGAATTTGCATTCCCGGCAGGTAGCATCATCTCGAAAAACATAAAATGTGTATTTGGAAGGCCTAATCGATCTTTTTTCTCCAAAAGGGTCCTCGAGCTCATGTCCGAAGGACATTAGTTTTGATCGTCGACTCGTTTGGCAATGAAATCGTTCTAAAAAAACATAAAACTAGCCAGCCATTATTTTTGCAAAAATCACCCGTAACACGATGTCGAGGACGAGAAGTTTTGGCGGTTTTTTTTCCGCAAAAGGTCCGTTGTAAAAGCCTCAAAATTCGACCGATAATTTTCCTATAGGTTTTCTAACGCTCATACCACCTTAGGAATTCCCATGCCCGGTTGTTAGCATCATCTCGAAAAACATAAAATGTGTTTTTTAAGGGCCTAAACGATGTTTTTTCTCCAAAAGGGACCCCGAGCTCATGTCGAAAGGCTATTCGTTTTGATCGCCGGCTCGTTTAGCATTGAACCGGGTCTAAAACACCACAAAGCTAGCAAGTAATTTTTTTTTTGCAAACATCACCGATAAAATGTTGTCGAGGATCGGATGTTTTGGTGGTTTTTTTCATTCGAAAAAACGTAGGTTGTAAAAGCCTCAAAACTCGACCGACAATTTTCCTTTAGGTTTTGTAACGCTCATATCGCTACGAGAATTCCCATGCCCGGCGGTTAGAATCATCTCAAAAAACATAAAATGTGTATATTGAGGGCCTAAACGATGTTTTTTCTCTAAAAGGGACCCCGAGCTCAAGTCCAAAGTCTATTAGTTTTGATCATCGGCATGTTTGGCATTGAAATGGGTCTAAAACAACACAAAACTAGCCAACCATTATTTTTGTAAAAATCACCTAGCAAAACGTTGTCGAGGACGAGAAGTTTTGGTGGTTTTTTTCGTCCCGCAAAAGGTAGGTTGTAAAAGCCTCAAAACTCGACCGACAATTTTCCTACAGGTTTTATAACACTCATACCGCTCTAGGAATTCCCATGCTTGGCGGGTAGCATCATCTCGAAAAACATAAAATGTGTATTTGGAAGGCCTAATCGATGTTTTTTCTCCAAAAGGGACCTCGAGCTCATGTCCGAAGGCCATTAGTTTTGATCGTCGAGTCGTTTGGCAATGAAATCGTTCTAAAACAACACAAAACTTGCTAGCCATTACTTTTGCAAAAATTACCCGTAACACGATGTCGAGGACGAGAAGTTTTGGCGGTTTTTTTTCCGACAAAAGGTTTGTTATAAAAGCCTCAAAAGTCGACCGATAATTTTCCTATAGGTTTTCTAACGCTCATACCACTCTAGGAATTCCCATGCCCGGTTGTTAGCATCATCTCGAAAAACATAAAATGTGTATTTTGAGGGCCTAAACGATGTTTTTTCTCCAAAAGGGACCCCGAGCTCGATGTCCAAAGGCTATTAGTTTTGATCGTCGGCTCGTTTGGCATCGAACTCGGGTCTAAAACACCACAAAACTAGCCAAGTAAATTTTTTTTGCAAACATCACCGGTAAAACGTTGTCGAGGATGAGATGTTTTGGTGGTTTTTTTCATTCGAAAAAACGTAGGTTGTAAAAGCCTCAAAACTTGACTAACGATTTTCCTTTAGGTTTTGTAACGCTCATACCGCTATAGGAATTCCCATGCCCGGCGGTTAGCATCATCTCCAAAAACATAAAATGTGCATTTTGAGGGCCTAAACGATGTTTTTTCTCTAAAAGGGACCCCGAGCTCATGTCCAAAGGCTATTAGTTTTGATCGTCGGCTCGTGTGGCATTGAACCGGGTCTAAAAAACCACAAAACTAGCAAGCAATTTTTTTTGCAAAAATCACCGGTAAAATGATGTCGAGGACGAGAAGTTTTGGTGGTTTTTTTCTTCCGGCAAAAGGTAGGTTGTAAAAGCCTCAAAGCTCGACCGACAATTTTCCTATAGGTTTTGTAATGCTCATACCGCTCTAGGAATTCCCATGCCCGGCGGGTAGCATCATCTCGAAAAAAATAAAATGTGTATTTGGAAGGCATAAACGATGTTTTTTCTCCAAAAGGGACCCCGAGCTCATGTCCAAAGTCTATTAGTTTTGATCATCATCTCATTTGGTATTGAAATGGGTCTAAAACAACACAAAACTAGCCAGCCATTGTTTTTGCAAAAATCACCGGCAAAACGTTGTGGAGGACGAGAAGTTTTGGTGGTTTTTTTCGTCCCGCAAAAGGTAGGTTGTAAAAGCCGCAAAACTCGACCGACAGTTTTCCTATAGGTTTTGTAATGCTCATACCGCTCTAGGAATCCCCATGCCCGGCGCATAGCATCATCTCGAAAAACATAATGTGTATTTGGAAGGCCTAAACAATTTTTTTTCTCCAAAAGGGACCCCGAGCTCATGTCCAAAGTCTATTAGTTTTGATCATCGGCATGTTTGGCATTGAAATGGGTCTAAAACAATAAAAAACTAGCCAACCATTATTTTTGCAAAAATCACCGGCAAAACATTGTCGAGGACGAGAAGTTTTGGTGCTTTTTTTCGTCCCGCAAAAGGTAGGTTGTAAAAGCCCGAAAACTCGACCGACAATTTTCCTACGAGTTTTGTAACACTCATACCGCTCTAGGAATTCCCATGCTCGGCGGGTAGCATCATCTCGAAAAACATAAAATGTGTATTTGGAAGGCCTAATCGATGTTTTTTCTCCAAAAGGGACCTCGAGCTCATGTCCGAAGGCCATTAGTTTTGATCGTCGAGTCGTTTGGCAATGAAATCGTTCTAAAACAACACAAAACTAGCCGACCATTACTTTTGCAAAAATCACCCGTAACACGATGTCGAGGACGAGAAGTTTTGGCGGTTTTTTTTTCCGACAAAAGGTCCGTTATAAAACCCTCAAAAGCCGACCGATAATTTTCCTATAGGTTTTCTAACGCTCATACCACTCTAGGAATTCCCATGCCCGGTTGTTAGCATCATCTCGAAAAACATAAAATGTGTATTTTGAGGGCCTAAACGATGTTTTTTCTCCAAAACGAACCCCGAGCTCATGTCCAAAGGCTATTAGTTTTGATCGTCGGCTTGTTTGGCATTGAACTCGGGTCTAAAAAACCACAAAACTAGCAAGGAATTTTTTTTGCAAAAATCACCGGTAAAACGATGTCGAGGACGAGAAGTTTTGGCGGTTTTTTTTCCGGCAAAAGGTCCGTTGTAAAAGCCTCAAAATTCGACCGATAATTTTCCTATAGGTTTTCTAACGCTCATACCACCTTAGGAATTCCCATGCCCGGTTGTTAGCATCATCTCGAAAAACATAAAATGTGTTTTTTAAGGGCCTAAACGATGTTTTTTCTCCAAAAGGGACCCCGAGCTCATGTCGAAAGGCTATTCGTTTTGATCGCCGGCTCGTTTAGCATTGAACTCGGGTCTAAAACACCACAAAGCTAGCAAGTAATTTTTTTTTGCAAACATCACCGAGTAAAATGTTGTCGAGGATGAGATGTTTTGGTGGTTTTTTTCATTCGAAAAAACGTAGGTTGTAAAAGCCTCAAAACTCGACCGACAATTTTCCTTTAGGTTTTGTAACGCTCATATCGCTACAGGAATTCCCATGCCCGGCGGTTAGAATCATCTCAAAAAACATAAAATGTGTATTTTGAGGGCCTAAACGATGTTTTTTCTCTAAAAGGGACCCCGAGCTCAAGTCCAAAGGCTATTAGTTTTGATCGTCGGCTCGTTTGGCATGGAACTCGGGTCTAAAAAACCACAAAACTAGCAAGCAATTTTTTTTTGCAAAAATCACCGGTAAAACGATGTCGAGGACGAGAAGTTTTGGTGGTTTTTTTCTTCCGGCAAAAGGTAGGTTGTAAAAGCCTCAAAGCTCGACCGACAATTTTCCTATAGGTTTTGTAATGCTCATACCACTCTAGGAATTCCCATGCCGTGCGGGTAGCATCATCTCGAAAAACATAAAATGTGTATTTGGAAGGCCTAAATGATGTTTTTTTCTCCAAAAGGGACCCCGAGCTAATGTCCAAAAGCTATTAGTTTTGATCGTCGGCTCGTTTGGCATTGAACCGGGTCTAAAAAACCACAAAACTAGCAAGCAATTTTTTTTTGCAAAAATCACCGGTAAAACGATGTCGAGGACGAGAAGTTTTGGTGGTTTTTTCTTCCGGCAAAAGGTAGGTTGTAAAAGCCTCAAAGCTCGACCGACAATTTTCCTATAGGTTTTGTAATGCTCATACCACTCTAGGAATTCCCATGCCCGGCGGGTAGCATCATCTCGAAAAACATAAAATGTGTATTTGGAAGGCCTAAATGATGTTTTTTTCTCCAAAAGGGACCCCGAGCTAATGTCCAAAAGCTATTAGTTTTGATCATCGGCTCGTTTGGCATTGAACTCGGGTCTAAAAAACCACAAAACTAGCCAGCAATTTGTTTTTGCCAAAATCATCGGCAAAACGTTGTCGAGGATGAGAAGTTTTGGTGGTTTTTTTGTCCGGAAAAAGGTAGGTTGTAAAAGCCTCAAAACTTGACTAACAATTTTCCAATAGGTTTTGTAATGCTCATACCGCTCTAGGAATTCCCATGCCTAGCGGCTAGCATCATCTCAAAAAACATAAAATGTGTATTTGGAAGGAATAAACGGTGTTTTTTCTCCAAAAGGGACCCCGAGCCGATGTCCAAAGGCTATTAGTTTTGATCGTCGGCTCGTTTGGCATTGAAATGGGTCTAAAAACCACAAAACTAGCAAGCAAAGTTTTTTGGCAAAAATCACCGGTAAAATGTTGTCAAGGACGAGAAGTTTTGGTGGTTTTTTTCATCCTACAAAAGGTAGGTTTTAAAAGCCGCAAAACTCGACCGACAATTTTCCTATAGGTTTTGTAATGCTCATACCGCTCTAGGAATTCCCATGCCCGGCGGGTAGCATCATCTTAAAAAACATAAAATGTGTATTTGGAAGGCATAAACGATGTTTTTTCTCCAAAAGGGACCCTTAGCCGACGTCCAAAGGCTATTAGTTTTGATCGTCGGCTCGTTTAGCATTGAAATGGGTCTAAAAAACCACAAAACTAGCAAGCAAAGTTTTTTGGCAAAAATCACCGGCAAAACGTTGACAAGGACGAGAAGTTTTGGTGGTTTTTTTCATCCCGCAAAAGGTAGTTTGTAAAAGCCACAAAACTCGGACCGACAATTTTCCTATAGGTTTTGTAATGCTCATACCGCTCTAGGAATCCCCATGCCCGGCGCATAGCATCATCTCGAAAAACATAATGTGTATTTGGAAGGCCTAAACAATTTTTTTCTCCAAAAGGGATCCCGAGCTCATGTCCAAACGCTATTAGTTTTGATCGTCGGCTCGTTTGGCATTGAACTCGGGTCTAAAAAACCATAAAACTAGCCGACAATTTGTTTTTGCCAAAATCACCGCAAAACGTTGTCGAGGATGAGAAGTTTTGGTGGTTTTTTTCGTCCCGCAAAAGGTAGGTTGTAAAAGCCTCAAAACTCGACCGACAATTTTCCTACGGGTTTTGTAACGCTCATACCGCTCTAGGAATTCCCATGCCCGGCGTGTAGCATCATCTCGAAAAACATAAAATGTGTATTTGGAAGGCCTAAACGATGCTTTTTCTCCAAAAGGGACCCCGAGCTCATGTCCAAAGTCTATTAGTTTTGATCATCGGCATGTTTGGCATTGAAATGGGTCTAAAACAACACAAAACTAGCCAACCATTATTTTTGTAAAAATCACCGGCAAAACGTTGTCGAGGACGAGAAGTTTTGGTGGTTTTTTTCGTCCCGCAAAAGGTAGGTTGTAAAAGCCTCAAAACTCGACCGACAATTTTCCTGCAGGTTTTGTAACGCTCATACCGCTCTAGGAATTCCCATGCCCGGCGTGTAGCATCATCTCGAAAAACATAAAATGTGTATTTGGAAGGCCTAAACGATGCTTTTTCTCCAAAAGGGACCCCGAGCTCATGTCCAAAGTCTATTAGTTTTGATCATCGGCATGTTTGGCATTGAAATGGGTCTAAAACAACACAAAACTAGCCAACCATTATTTTTGTAAAAATCACCGGCAAAACGTTGTCGAGGACGAGAAGTTTTGGTGGTTTTTTTCGTCCCGCAAAAGGTAGGTTGTAAAAGCCTCAAAACTCGACCGACAATTTTCCTACATGTTTTATAACACTCATACCGCTCTAGGAATTCCCATGCTTGGCGGGTAGCATCATCTCGAAAAACATAAAATGTGTATTTGGAAGGCCTAATCGATGTTTTTTCTCCAAAAGGGACCTCGAGCTCATGTCCGAAGGCCATTAGTTTTGATCGTCGAGTCGTTTGGTAATGAAATCGTTCTAAAACAACACAAAACTAGCCAGCCATTACTTTTGCAAAAATCACTCGTAACACGATGTCGAGGACGAGAAGTTTTGGCGGTTTTTTTTTCCGACAAAAGGTCCGTTATAAAAGCCTCAAAAGCCGACCGATAATTTTCCTATAGGTTTTCTAACGCTCATACCACTCTAGGAATTCCCATGCCCGGTTGTTAGCATCATCTCGAAAAACATAAAATGTGTATTTTGAGGGCCTAAACGATGTTTTTTCTCCAAAACGAACCCCGAGCTCATGTCCAAAGGCTATTAGTTTTGATCGTCGGCTTGTTTGGCATTGAACTCGGGTCTAAAAAACCACAAAACTAGGTAGTAATTATTTTTGCAAAAATCACCGGCAAAATGTTGTCGAGGACGAAAAGTTTTGGTTGTTTTTTTCGTCCCGCAAAAGGTAGGTTGTAAAAGCCTCAAAACTCGACCGAAAATTTTCCTATAGCTTTTGTAATGCCGATACCGCTCTACGAATTTGCATTCCGTGCGAGTAGCATCATCTCGAAAAACATAAAATGTGTATTTGGAAGGCCTAATCGATGTTTTTTCTCCAAAAGGGTCCTCGAGCTCATGTCCGAAGGACATTAGTTTTGATCGTCGACTCGTTTGGCAATGAAATCGTTCTAAAAAAACATAAAACTAGCCAGCCATTATTTTTGCAAAAATCACTCGTAACACGATGTCGAGGACGAGAAGTTTTGGCGGTTTTTTTTCCGCAAAAGGTCCGTTGTAAAAGCCTCAAAATTCGACCGATAATTTTCCTATAGGTTTTCTAACGCTCATACCACCTTAGGAATTCCCATGCCCGGTTGTTAGCATCATCTCGAAAAACATAAAATGTGTTTTTTAAGGGCCTAAATGATGTTTTTTCTCCAAAAGGGACCCCGAGCTCATGTCGAAAGGCTATTCGTTTTGATCGCCGGCTCGTTTAGCATTGAACCGGGTCTAAAACACCACAAAGCTAGCAAGTAATTTTTTTTTTGCAAACATCACCGGTAAAATGTTGTCGAGGATGAGATGTTTTGGTGGTTTTTTTCATTCGAAAAAACGTAGGTTGTAAAAGCCTCAAAACTCGACCGACAATTTTCCTTTAGGTTTTGTAACGCTCATATCGCTACAGGAATTCCCATGTCGGCGGTTAGCATCATCTCAAAAAACATAAAATGTGTATTTTGAGGGCCTAAACGATGTTTTTTCTCTAAAAGGGACCATGAGCTCGAGTCCAAAGGCTATTAGTTTTGATCGTCGGCTCGTTTGGCATTGAACTCGGGTCTAAAAAACCACAAAACTAGCAAGCAATTTTTTTTTGCAAAAATCACCGGTAAAACGATGTCGAGGACGAGAAGTTTTGGTGGTTTTTTTCTTCCGGCAAAAGGTAGGTTGTAAAAGCCTCAAAGCTCGACCGACAATTTTCCTATAGGTTTTGTAATGCTCATACCGCTCTAGGAATTCCCATGCCCGTGCGGGTAGCATCATCTCGAAAAACATAAAATGTGTATTTGGACGGCCTAAATGATGTTTTTTTCTCCAAAAGGGACCCCGAGCTCATGTCCAAAGGCTATTAGTTTTGATCGTCGGCTCGTTTGGCATTGAACTCGGGTCTAAAAAACCACAAAACTAGCCGGCGATTTGTTTTTGCCAAAATCATCGGCAAAACGTTGTCGAGGATGAGAAGTTTTGGTGGTTTTTTTGTCCGGAAAAAGGTAGGTTGTAAAAGCCTCAAAACTTGACTAACAATTTTCCAATAGGTTTTGTAATGCTCATACCGCTCTAGGAATTCCCATGCCTAGCGGCTAGCATCATCTCGAAAAACATAAAATGTGTATTTGGAAGGAATAAACGGTGTTTTTTCTCCAAAAGGGACCCCGAGCCGATGTCCAAAGGCTATTAGTTTTGATCGTCGGCTCGTTTGGCATTGAAATGGGTCTAAAAAACCACAAAACTAGCAAGCAAAGTTTTTTGGCAAAAATCACCGGTAAAATGTTGTCAAGGACGAGAAGTTTTGGTGGTTTTTTTCATCCCGCAAAAGGTAGGTTGTAAAAGCCGCAAAACTCGACCGGCAATTTTCCTATAGGTTTTGTAATGCTCATACCGCTCTAGGAATTCCCATGCCCGGCGGGTAGCATCATCTTAAAAAACATAAAATGTGTATTTGGAAGGCATAAACGATGTTTTTTCTCCAAAAGGGACCCCGAGCCGACGTCCAAAGGCTATTAGTTTTGATCGTCGGCTCGTTTAGCATTGAAATGGGTCTAAAAAACCACAAAACTAGCAAGCAAATTTTTTTGGCAAAAATCACCGGCAAAACGTTGACAAGGACGAGAAGTTTTGGTGGTTTTTTTCATCCCGCAAAAGGTAGTTTGTAAAAGCCGCAAAACTCGACCGACAATTTTCCTATAGGTTTTGTAATGCTCATACCGCTCTAGGAATCCCCATGCCCGGCGCATAGCATCATCTCAAAAAACATAATGTGTATTTGGAAGGCCTAAACAATTTTTTTCTCCAAAAGGGATCCCGAGCTCATGTCCAAATGCTATTAGTTTTGATCGTCGGCTCGTTTGGCATTGAACTCGGGTCTAAAAAACCACAAAACTAGCCAGCAATTTGTTTTTGCCAAAATCACCGCAAAACGTTGTCGAGGATGAGAAGTTTTGGTGGTTTTTTTCGTCCCGCAAAAGGTAGGTTGTAAAAGCCTCAAAACTCGACCGACAATTTTCCTACGGGTTTTGTAACGCTCATACCGCTCTAGGAATTCCCATGCCCGGCGTGTAGCATCATCTCGAAAAACATAAAATGTGTATTTGGAAGGCCTAAACGATGCTTTTTCTCCAAAAGGGACCCCGAGCTCATGTCCAAAGTCTATTAGTTTTGATCGTCGGCTCGTTTGGCATTGAACTCGGGTCTAAAAAACCACAAAACTAGCAAGCAATTTTTTTTTGCAAAAATCACCGGTAAAACGATGTCGAGGACGAGAAGTTTTGGTGGTTTTTTTCTTCCGGCAAAAGGTAGGTTGTAAAAGCCTCAAAGCTCGACCGATAATTTTCCTATAGGTTTTGTAATGCTCATACCGCTCTAGGAATTCCCATGCCCGTCGGGTAGCATCATCTCGAAAAACATAAAATGTGTATTTGGAAGGCCTAATCGATGTTTTTTCTCCAAAAGGGACCTTGAGCTCATGTCCGAAGGCCATTAGTTTTGATCGTCGAGTCGTTTGGCAATGAAATCGTTCTAAAACAACACAAAACTAGCCAGCCATTACTTTTGCAAAAATCACCCGTAACACGATGTCGAGGACGAGAAGTTTTGGCGGTTTTTTTTCCGACAAAAGGTTTGTTATAAAAGCCTCAAAAGTCGACCGATAATTTTCCTATAGGTTTTCTAACGCTCATACCACTCTAGGAATTCCCATGCCCGGTTGTTAGCATCATCTCGAAAAACATAAAATGTGTATTTTGAGGGCCTAAACGATGTTTTTTCTCCAAAAGGGACCCCGAGCCGATGTCCAAAGGCTATTAGTTTTGATCGTCGGCTCGTGTGGCATTGAACCGGTCTAAAAAACCACAAAACTAGCAAGCAATTTTTTTTGCAAAAATCACCGGTAAAACGATGTCGAGGACGAGAAGTTTTGGTGGTTTTTTTCTTCCGGCAAAAGGTAGGTTGTAAAAGCCTCAAAGCTCGACCGATAATTTTCCTATAGGTTTTGTAATGCTCATACCGCTCTAGGAATTCCCATGCCCGTCGGGTAGCATCATCTCGAAAAACATAAAATGTGTATTTGGAAGGCCTAAACGATGTTTTTTCTCCAAAAGGGACCCCGAGCTCATGTCCAAAGTCTATTAGTTTTGATCATCGACTCATTTGGTATTGAACTCGGGTCTAAAAACCCACAAAACTAGCCGATAATTTTTTATTGCAAAAACCACCGGCAAAACGTTGTGTCGGACGAGAAGTTTTGGTGGTTTTTTTCTTCCGGCAAAAGGTAGGTTGTAATAGTCTCAAAACTCGACCGATAATTTTCCTACCGGTTTTCTAACGCTCATACCGCTCTAGGAATTCCTATGCTCGGCGGGTAGCATCATGTCGAAAAACATCAAATGTGTATTTGGAAGGCCTAAACAATGTTTTTTCTCCAAAAGGGACCTTGAGCTCATGTCCAAAGGCTATTAGTTTTGATCGTCGGCTCGTTTGTCATTGAACCGGGTCTACAAAACCGGAAAACTAGCCAACAATTTTTTATTGCAAAAATCACCGGCAAAACGTTGTGTCGGACGAGAAGTTTCGGTGGTTTTTTTCTTCCGGAAAAAGGTAGGTTGTAAAAGTCTCAAAAGTCGACCGACGGATTTCCTACGAGTTTTGTAACGCTCATATTGCTCTAGGAATTCCCATGCTCGGCGGGTAGCATCATCTTAAAAAACATAAAATGTGTATTTGGAAGGCCTAAACGATGTTTTTTCTCCAAATAGGACCCCGAGCCGATGTCCAAAGGCTATTAGTTTTGATCGTCGGCTCGTTTGGCATTGAACCGGGTCTAAAACACCATAAAACTAGCCGGTAATTTTTTATTGCAAAAATCACCGGCAAAACGTTGTGTCGGACGAGAAGTTTTGGTGGTTTTTTTCTTCCGGAAAAAGGTAGGTTGTAAAAGCCTCAAAAGTCGACCGACGATTTCCTACGAGTTTTGTAACGCTCGTATCGCTCTAGGAATTCCCATGCCCGTGCGGTAGCATCATCTCGAAAAACATAAAATGTGTATTTGGAAGGCCCGAACGATGTTTTTTCTCCAAAAGGGACCCCGAGCTCATGTCCAAAGTATATTAGTTTTGATCGCCGCTCGTTTGGCATTGAACCGGGTCTAAAAACCCACAAAACTAGCCGGTAATTTTTTATTGCAAAGATCACCGGCAAAACGTTGTGTCGGACGAGAAGTTTTGGTGGTTTTTTTCTTCCGGCAAAAGGTAGGTTGTAAAAGCCCTAAAGCTCGACCGATAATTTTCCTATAGGTTTTGTAATACTCATACCGCTCTAGGAATTCCCATGCCCGGCGGGTAGCATCATCTCGAAAAACATAAATGTGTATTTGGAAGGCCTAAATGATGTTTTTTTCTCCAAAAGGGACCCCGAGCTCATGTCCAAAGGCTATTAGTTTTGATCGTCGGCTCTTTTGGCATTGAACCGTGTCTAAAAAACCACAAAACTATCCAACAATTTTTTTTTGCCTAAATCACCGACAAAACATTGTCGAGGATGAGAAGTTTTGGTGGTTTTTTTTGTCCGGAAAAAGGTAGGTTGTAAAAGCCTCAAAACTCGACCGACAATTTTCCTATAGGTTTTGTAATGCTCATACCGCTCTAGGAATTCCCATGCCCGGCGGGTAGCATCATCTCGAAAAACATGAAATGTGTATTTGGAAGGCATAAATGATGTTTTTTCTCCAAAAGGGACCCCGAGCTCATGTCCAAAGGCTATTAGTTTTGATCGTCGACTCGTTTGGCATTGAATCGGGTCTAAAAAACCACAAAACTAGCAAGCAAATTTTTTTTGCGAAATCATCGGCAAAATGTTGTTGAGGACGAGACGTTTTGGTGGTTTTTTTCGTCCGGAAAAAGGTAGGTTGTAAAAGCCTCAAAACTCGAGTGACAATTTTCCAATAGGTTTTGTAATGCTCATACCGCTCTAGGAATTCCCATGCATGGCGGGTAGCATCATCTCGAAAAACATAAAATGTGTATTTGGAAGGCATAAATGATGTTTTTTCTCCAAAAGGGACCCCGAGCCGATGTCCAAAGGCTACTAGTTTTGATCGTCGGCTCGTTTGGCATTGAAATGGGTCTAAAAAATCACAAAACTAGCAAGCAAATTTTTTTGGCAAAAATCACCGCAAAACGTTGTCAAGGACGAGAAGTTTTGGTGGTTTTTTTCATCCCGCAAAAGGTAGATTGTAAAAGCCGCAAAAGTCGACCGACAATTTTCCTATAGGTTCCGTAATGCTCATACTACTCTAGGAATCCCCATGCTCGGTGAGTAGCATCATCTCGAAAAACATAAAATGTGTATTTGGAAGGCCTAAATAATTTTTTTCTCCAAAAGGGACCCCGAGCTCATGTCCAAACGCTATTAGTTTTGATCATCGACTCGTTTGACATTAAACTCGGGTCTAAAAAACCACAAAACTAGCTAGCAATTTTTTTGGCAAAAATCACCGGCAAAACGTTGTCGAGGACGAGAAGTTTTGGTGGTTTTTTTCGTCCCGCAAAAGCTAGGTTGTAAAAGCCTCAAAACTCGACCGACAATTTTCCTATAGGTTTTGTAACGCTCATACCACTCTAGGAATTCCCATGCCCGGCGGGTAGCATCATCTCGAAAAACATAAAATGTGTATTTGGAAGGCTCGATCGATGTTTTTTCTCCAAAAGGGACCTCGAGCTCATGTCCGAAGGCCATCGGCTTTGATCGTCGACTCGTTTGGCAATGAAATCGTTCTAAAACAACATAAAACTAGCCGACCATTACTTTTGCAAAAATTACCCGTAACACGATGTCGAGGACGAGAAGTTTTGGCGGTTTTTTTTCCGTAAAAGGTCCGTTGTAAAAGCCTCAAACTCGACCGACAATTTTCCTACGGGTTTTGTAACGCTCATACCGCTCTAGGAATTCCCATGCCCCGCGGGTAGCATCATCTCGAAAAACATAAAATGTGTATTTGGAAGGCCTAAACGATGTTTTTTCTCCAAAAGGGACCCCGAGCTCATGTCCAAAGTCTATTAGTTTTGATCATCAGCTCGTTTGGTATTGAAATGGCTCTAAAACAACACAAAACTAGCCGACCATTGTTTTTGCAAAAATCACCGGCAAAACGTTGTCGAGGATGAGAAGTTTTGGTGGTTTTTTTCGTCCCGCAAAAGGTAGGTTGTAAAAGCCTCAAAATTGGACCGACAATTTTCCTATAGGGTTTCTAACGCTCATACCGCTCCAAGAAGTTCGATGCCCGACGGTTAGCATCATCTCGAAAAACATAAAATGTGTATTTTGAGGGCCTAAACGATGTTTTTTCTCCGAAAGGGACCCCGAGCTCATGTCCAAAGGCTATTAGTTTTGATCGTCCGCTCATTTGGCATTGAACTAGGTCTAAAAACCCACAAAACTAGCCAGTAATTTTTTATTGCAAAAATCACCGGCAAAACGTTGTGTCGGACGAGAAGTTTTGGTGGTTTTTTTCTTCCGGCAAAAGGTAGGTTGTAAAAGTCTCAAAAGTTGACTCGACAATTTTCCTACCGGTTTTGTAACGCTCATACCGCTCTAGGAATTCCCATGCCCGTGGTTAGCATCATCTCGAAAAACATAAAATGTGTATTTTGAAGGCCTAAACAATGTTTTTTCTCCAAAAGGGACCCCGAGCTCATGTCCAAAGGCTATTAGTTTTGATCGCCGACTCGTTTGGCATTGAACTAGGTCTAAAAAAACCACAAAACTAGCCAGCAATTTTCTATTGCAAACATCACCGGCAAAACGTTGTGTCGGACGAGAAGTTTTGGTGGTTTTTTTCTTCCGGAAAAAGGTAGGTTGTAAAAGCCTCAAAAGTCGACCGACGGATTTCCTACGAGTTTTGTAACGCTCATACCGCCCTAGGAATTCCCATGCCGGCGGGTAGCATCATCTCGAAAAACATAAAATGTGTATTTGGAAGGCCTAAACGATGTTTTTTCTCCAAAAGGGACCCTCGACTCATGTCCAAAGTCTATTAGTTTTGATCATCGACTCATTTGGTATTGAAATGGGTCTAAATCAACACAAAACTAGCCCGCCGTTGTTTTTGCAAAAATCACCGGCAAAATGTTGTCGAGGACGAGAAATTTTGGTGGTTTTTTTTGTCCCGTAAAAGGTAGGTTGTAAAAGCCTCAAAACTCGACCGACAATTTTCCTACGGGTTTTGTAACGCTCATACTCGCTCTAGGAATTCCCATGCCCGGCGGGTAGCATCAACTCGAAAAACATAAAATGTGTATTTGGAAGGCCTAATTGATGTTTTTTCTCCAAAAGGGACCTCGAGCTCATGTCCAAAGGCCAATAGTTTTGATCGTCGACTCGTTTGGCAATGAAATCGTTCTAAAACAACACAAAACCAGCCAGACCATTATTTTTGCAAAAATCACCTTTAACACGATGTCGAGGACGAGAAGTTTTGGCGGTTTTTTTTGGCAAGAGGTCCGTTGTAAATGCCTCAAAAGTCGACTCGATAATTTTCCTATAGGTTTTCTAACGCTCATACCACCCTAGGAATTCCTATGCCCGGTTGTTAGCATCATATCGAAAAACATAAAATGTGTATTTTGAGGGCCTAAACGATGTTTTTTCTCCAAAAGGGACCCCGAGCTCATGTCCAAAGGCTATTAGTTTTGATCGTTGGCTCATTTGGCATTGAACTCGGGTCTAAAAAACCACAAACCTAGATAGCAATTATTTTTGCAAAAATCACCGGCAAAACGTTGTCGAGGACGAAAAGTTTTGGTTGTTTTTTTCGTCCCGCAAAAGGTAGGTTGTAAAAGCCTCAAAACTCGACCGACAATTTTCCTACAGGTTTTGTAATGCTCATACCGCTCTAGGAATTCCCATGCCCCGCGGGTAGCATCATCTCAAAAAACATAAAATGTGTATTTGGAAGGCCTAAACGATGTTTTTTCTCCAAAAGGGACCCCGAGCTCATGTCCAAAGTCTATTAGTTTTGATCATCGACTCGTTTGGTATTGAAATGGGTCTAAAACAACACAAAACTAGCCGACCATTGTTTTTGCAAAAATCACCGACAAAACGTTATCGAGGATGAGAAGTTTTGGTGGTTTTTTTTATCCCGCAAAAGGTAGGTTGTAAAAGCCACAAAACTCGACCGACAATTTTCCTATAGGTTTTCTAACGCTCATACCACTCCAAGAATTCCGATGCCCGACGGTTAGCATCATCTCGAAAAACATAAAATGTGTATTTTGAGGGACTAAACGATGTTTTTTCTCCGAAAGGGACCCCGAGCTCATGTCCAAAGGCTATTAGTTTTGATCGTCCGCTCATTTGGCATTGAACTCGGGTCTAAAAACCCACAAAACTAGCCGGTAATTTTTTATTGCAAAAATCACCGCAAAACGTTGTGTCGGACGAGAAGTTTTGGTGGTTTTTTTCTTCCGGCAAAAGGTAGGTTGTAAAAGTCTCAAAAGTCGACCGGCAATTTTCCTACCGGTTTTGTAACGCTCATACCGCTCTAGGAATTCCCATGCCCGGTGGTTAGCATCATCTCGAAAAACATAAAATGTGTATTTTGAAGGCCTAAACAATGTTTTTTCTCCAAAAGGGACCCCGAGCTCATGTCCAAAGGCTATTAGTTTTGATCGCCGGCTCGTTTGGCATTGAACTCGGGTCTAAAAAACCACAAAACTAGCCAGCAATTTTTTATTGCAAACATCACCGGCAAAACGTTGTGTCGGACGAGAAGTTTTGGTGGTTTTTTTCTTCCGGAAAAAGGTAGGTTGTAAAAGCCTCAAAAGTCGACCGACGATTTCCTACAGGTTTTGTAACGCTCATACTCGCTCTAGGAATTCCCATGCCCGGCGGGTAGCATCATCTCGAAAAACATAAAATGTGTATTTGGAAGGCCTAAACGATGTTTTTTCTCCAAAAGGGACCCCGAGCTCATGTCCAAAGTCTATTAGTTTTGATCATCGGCTCATTTGGTATTGAAATGGGTCTAAATCAACACAAAACTAGCCCGCCGTTGTTTTTGCAAAATTACCGCAAAACGTTGTCGAGGACGAGAAGTTTTGGTGGTTTTTTTTGTCCCGTAAAAGGTAGGTTGTAAAAGCCTCAAAACACGACCGACAATTTTCCTATAGGTTTTCTAACGCTCATACCGCTTCAAGAATTCCGATGCCCGACGGTTAGCATCATCTCAAAAAACATAAAATGTGTATTTTGAGGGCCTAAACGATGTTTTTTCTCCGAAAGGGACCCCGACCTCATGTCCAAAGGCTATTAGGTTTGATCGCCGGCTCGTTTGGCATTGAACCGGGTCTAAAAAACCACAAAACTAGCCAGCAATTTTTTATTGCAAACATCACCGGCAAAACGTTGTGTCGGACGAGAAGTTTTGGTGGTTTTTTTCTTCCGGAAAAAGGTAGGTTGTAAAAGCCTCAAAAGTCGACCGACGATTTCCTACAGGTTTTGTAACGCTCATACTCGCTCTAGGAATTCCCATGCCCTGCGGGTAGCATCATCTCGAAAAACATAAAATGTGTATTTGGAAGGCCTAAACGATGTTTTTTCTCCAAAAGGGACCCCGAGCTCATGTCCAAAGTCTATTAGTTTTGATCATCGGCTCATTTGGTATTGAAATGGGTCTAAATCAACACAAAACTAGCCCGCCGTTGTTTTTGCAAAAATCACCGGCAAAACGTTGTCGAGGACGAGAAGTTTTGGTGGTTTTTTTGTCCTGTAAAAGGTAGGTTGTAAAAGCCTCAAAACGCGACCGACAATTTTCCTATAGGTTTTCTAACGCTCATACCGCTTCAAGAATTCCGATGCCCGACGGTTAGCATCATCTCAAAAAACATAAAATGTGTATTTTGAGGGCCTAAACGATGTTTTTTCTCCGAAAGGGACCCCGACCTCATGTCCAAAGGCTATTAGGTTTGATCGTCCGCTCGTTTGGCATTGAACCGGGTCTAAAAACCCACAAAACTAGCCGATAATTTGTTATTGCAAAAATCACCGGCAAAACGTTGTGTCGGACGAGAAGTTTTGGTGGTTTTTTTCTTCCGGCAAAAGGTAGGTTGTAAAAGTCTCAAAACTCGATCGATAATTTTCCTATCGGTTTTCCGACGCTCATATCGCTCTAGCAATTCCCATGCTCGACGGGTAGCATCATGTCGAAAAACATCAAATGTGTATTTAGAAGGCCTAAATGATGTTTTTTCTCCAAAAGGGACCTCGAGCTCGTGTCCAAAGGCTATTAGTTTTGATCATCGGCTCGTTTGGCATTGAACTCGGGTCTAAAAAACCACAAAACTAGCCAGCAATTTTTTATTGCAAAAATCACTAGCAAAACGTTGTGTCGGACGAGAAGTTTTGGTGGTTTTTTTCTTCGGAAAAAGGTAGGTTGTAAAAGTCTCAAAAGTCGACCGACGATTTCCTACGGGTTTTGTAACGCTCATACTCGCTCTAGGAATTCCCATGCCCGGCGGGTAGCATCATCTCAAAAAACATAAATGTGTATTTGGAAGGCCTAAACGATGTTTTTTCTCCGAATAGGACCCCGAGCCGATGTCCAAAGGCTATTAGTTTTGATCGTCGGCTCGTTTGGCATTGAACTCGGGTCTAAAACACCATAAAACTAGCCGGTAATTTTTTTTGCAAAAATCACCGTAAAAACGTTGTCGAGGATGAGATGTTTTGGTGCTTTTTTTCATCCGAAAAAACGTAGGTTGTAAAAGCCTCAAAACTCGATTGACAATTTTCCTATAGGCTTTGTAACGCTCATACCGTTACAGGAATTCCCATGCCCGACGGTTAGCATCATCTCAAAAAACATAGAATGTGTATTTTGAGGGCATAAACGATGTTTTTTCTCCAAAAGGGACCCCGAGGTCATGTCCAAAGGCTATTAGTTTTGATCACCGGCTCGTTTGGCATTGAACCGGGTCTAAAAACCCATAAAACTAGCCGGTAATTTTTTATTGAAAAGATCACCGGCAAAACGTTGTGTCGGACGAGAAGTTTTGGTGGTTTTTTTCTTCGGCAAAAGGTAGGTTGTAAAAGCCTCAATGCTCGACCGACAATTTTCCTATAGGTTTTGTAATGCTCATACCGCTCTAGGAATTCCCATGCCCGGCGGGTAGCATCATCTCGAAAAACATAAATGTGTATTTGGACGGCATAAATGATGTTTTCTCTCCAAAAAGGACCCCGAGCTCATGTCCAAAGGCTATTAGTTTTGATCGTCGGCTCGTTTGGCATTGAATCGGGTCTAAAAAACCACAAAACTAGCAAGCAAATTTTTTTTGCGTAAATCATCGACAAAATGTTGTTGAGGATGAGAAGTTTTGGTGGTTTTTTTTGTCCGGAAAAAGGTAGGTTGTAAAAGCTTCAAAACTCGACCGACAATTTTCCAATAGGTTTTGTAATGCTCATACCGCTCTAGGAATTCCCATGCTCGGCGGGTAGCATCATCTCGAAAAACATTAAATGTGTATTTGGAAGGCATAAACGATGTTTTTTCTCCAAAAGGGACCCTAAGTCGATGTCCAAAGGCTATTAGTTTTGATCGTCGGCTCGTTTGGCATTGAAATGGGTCTAAAAAATCACAAAACTAGCAAGCAAATGTTTTTGGCAAAAATCACCAGCAAAACATTGTCGAGGACGAGAAGTTTTGGTGGTTTTTTTCGTCCCGCAAAAGGTAGGTTGTAAAAGCCGTAAAACTCGACCGACAATTTTCCTATAGGTTCCGTAATGCTCATACCGCCCTAGGAATCCCCATGCCCGGCGAGTAACATCATCTCGAAAAACATAAAATGTGTATTTGGAAGGCCTAAACAATTTTTTTCTCTAAAAGGGACCCCGAGCTCATGTCCAAACGCTATTAGTTTTGATCGTCGGCTCGTTTGACATTAAACCGGGTCTAAAAAACCACAAAACTAGCTAGCAATTTTTTTGGCAAAAATCACCGACAAAACGTTATCGAGGACGAGAAGTTTTGGTGGTTTTTTTCGTCCCGCAAAAGCTAGGTTGTAAAAGCCTCAAAACTCGACCGACAATTTTCCTACGGGTTTTGTAACGCTCATACCGCTCTAGGAATTCCCATGCCCGGCGGGTAGCATCAACTCGAAAAACATAAAATGTGTATTTGGAAGGCCTAATCGATGTTTTTTCTCCAAAAGGGACCTCGAGCTCATGTCCGAAGGCCATTAGTTTTGATCGTCGACTCGTTTGGCAATGAAATTGTTCTAAAACAACACAAAACTAGCCAGCCATTACTTTTGCAAAAATCACCTACAACACGATGTCGAGGACGAGAAGTTTTGGCGGTTTTTTTCGTGCAAAAGGTCCGTTGTAAAACCCTCAAAAGTCGACCGATAATTTTTCTATAGGTTTTCTAACGCTCATACCACCTTAGGAATTCCCATGCCCGGTTGTTAGCATCATCTCGAAAAACATAAAATGTGTATTTTGAGGGCCTAAACGATGTTTTTTCTCCAAAATGGACCCCGAGCTCATGTCCAAAGGCTATTAGTTTTGATCGTCGGCTCATTTGGCATTGAACGGGTCTAAAAAACCACAAAACTAGATAGCAATTATTTTTGCAAAAATCACCGGCAAAACGTTGTCGAGGACGAAAAGTTTTTGTTGTTTTTTTCGTCCCGCAAAAGGTAGGTTGTAAAAGCTTCAAAACTCGACCGACAATTTTCCTACGGGTTTTGTAACGCTCATACCGCTCTAGGAATTCCCATGCCCCGCGGGTAGTATCATCTCGAAAAACATAAAATGTGTATTTAGAAGGCCTAAACGATGTTTTTTCTCCAAAAGGGACCCCGAGCTCATGTCCAAAGTCTATTAGTTTTGATCATCGACTCGTTTGGTATTGAAATGGGTCTAAAACAACACAAAACTAGCCGACCATTGTTTTTGCAAAAATCACCGACAAAACGTTGTCGAGGATGAGAAGTTTTGGTCGTTTTTTTCGTCCCGCAAAAGGTAGGTTGTAAAAGCCTCAAAACTCGGACCGACAATTTTCCTATAGGTTTTCTAACGCTCATACCGCTCCAAGAATTTCGATGCCCGACTGTTAGCATCATCTCGAAAAACATAAAATGTGTATTTTGAGGGCCTAAACGATGTTTTTTCTCCAAAAGGGACCCCGAGCTCATGTCCAAAGGCTATTAGTTTTGATCGTCTCGCTCATTTGGCATTGAACCGGGTCTAAAAACCCATAAAACTAGGCGAGTAATTTTTTATTGCAAAAATCACCGGCAAAATGTTGTGTCGGACCGAAGTTTTGGTGGTTTTTTTCTTCCGGCAAAAGGTAGGTTGTAAAAGTCTCAAAAGTCGACCGACAATTTTCCTACCGATTTTGTAATGCTCGATACCGCTCTAGGAATTCCCATGCTCGGCGGGTAGCATCATGTCGAAAAACATAAAATGTGTATTAGGAAGGCCTAAACGATGTTTTTTCTCCAAAAGGGACCCCGAGCTCATGTCCGAAGGCTATTAGTTTTGATCATCGGCTCGTTTGGTATTGAAATGGGTCTAAAACAACACAAAACTAGCCGACCATTGTTTTTACAAAAATCACCGGCAAAACGTTGTCGAGGATGAGAAGTTTTGGTGGTTTTTTTCGTCCCGCAAAAGGTAGGTTGTAAAAGTCTCAAAACTCGACCGATAACCTACCGATTTTCTAACGCTCATACTCGCTCTAGCAATTCCCATGCTCGACGGGTAGCATCATGTCGAAAAACATCAAAGGTGTATTTGGAAGGCCTAAATGATGTTTTTTCTCCAAAAGGGACCTCGAGCTCGTGTCCAAAGGCTATTAGTTTTGATCATCGGCTCGTTTGGCATTGAACCGGGTCTAAAAAACCACAAAACTAGCCAGCAATTTTTTATTGCAAAAATCACCGGCAAAACGTTGTGTCGGACGAGAAGTTTTGGTGGTTTTTTTCTTCCGGAAAAAGGTAGGTTGTAAAAGTCTCAAAAGTCGACCGACAGATTTCCTACAGGTTTTGTAACGCTCATACTCGCTCTAGGAATTCCCATGCCCGGCGGGTAGCATCATCTCAAAAAACATAAATGTGTATTTGGAAGGCCTAAATGATGTTTTTTCTCCAAATAGGACCCCGAGCCGATGTCCAAAGGCTATTAGTTTTGATCGTCGGCTCGTTTGGCATTGAACCGGGTCTAAAACACCATAAAACTAGCCGGTAATTTTTTTTTTTGCAAAAATCACCGATAAAACGGTGTCGAGGATGAGATGTTTTGGTGCTTTTTTTCATCCGAAAAAACGTAGGTTGTAAAAGCCTCAAAACTCGATTGATAATTTTCCTATAGGCTTTGTAACGCTCATACCGTTACGAGAATTCCCATGCCCGACGGTTAGCATCATCTCAAAAAACATAGAATGTGTATTTTGAGGGCATAAACGATGTTTTTTCTCCAAAAGGGACCCCGAGGTCATGTCCAAAGGCTATTAGTTTTGATCACCGGCTCGTTTGGCATTGAACCGGGTCTAAAAACCCATAAAACTAGCCAGTAATTTTTTATTGCAAAGATCACCGCAAAACGTTGTGTCGGACGAGAAGTTTTGGTGGTTTTTTTCTTCGGCAAAAGGTAGGTTGTAAAAGCCTCAAAGCTCGACCGACAATTTTCCTACAAGTTTTGTAATGCTCATACCGCTCTAGGAATTCCCATGCCGGCGGGTAGCATCATCTCGAAAAACATAAATGTGTATTCGGAAGGCCTAAATGATATTTTTTCTCCAAAAAGGACCCCGAGCTCATGTCCAAAGGCTATTAGTTTTGATGGTCGGCTCGTTTGGCATTGAACTCGCGTCTAAAAAACCACAAAACTATCCAAGCAATTTGTTTTTGCCTAAATCACCGACAAAACATTGTTGAGGATGAGAAGTTTTGGTGGTTTTTTTCATCCGGAAAAAGGTAGGTTGTAAAAGCCTCAAAACTCGACCGACAATTTTCCTATAGGTTTCGTAATGCTCATACCGCTCTAGGAATTCCCATGCCCGGCGGGTAGCATCATCTTGAAAAACATGAAATGTGTATTTGGAAGGCATAAATGATGTTTTCTCTCCAAAAAGGACCCCGAGCTCATGTCCAAAGGCTATTAGTTTTGATCGTCGGCTCGTTTGGCATTGAACTCGGTTCTAAAAAACCACAAAACTAGCAAGCAAATTTTTTTGCAGAAATCATTGACAAAATGTTGTTGAGGATGAGAAGTTTTGGTGGTTTTTTTTGTCCGGAAAAAGGTAGGTTGTAAAAGCTTCAAAACTCGACTAACAATTTTCCAATAGGTTTTGTAATGCTCATACCGCTCTAGGAATTCCCATGCCCGGCGGGTAGCATCATCTCGAAAAACATTAAATGTGTATTTGGAAGGCATAAACGATGTTTTTTCTCCAAAAGGGACCCTAAGTCGATGTCCAAAGGCTATTAGTTTTGATCGTCGGCCCGTTTGGCATTGAAATGGGTCTAAAAAATCACAAAACTAGTAAGCAAATGTTTTTGGAAAAAATCACTAGCAAAACGTTGTCGAGGACGAGAAGTTTTGGTGGTTTTTTTCGTCCCGCAAAAGGTAGGTTGTAAAAGCCGTAAAACTCGACTCGACAATTTTCCTATAGGTTTCGTAATGCTCATACCGCTCTAGGAATCCCCATGCCCGGCGAGTAGCATCATCTCGAAAAACATAAAATGTGTATTTGGAAGGCCTAAACAATTTTTTTCTCTAAAAGGGACCCCGAGCTCATGTCCAAACGCTATTAGTTTTGATCGTCGGCTCGTTTGACATTAAACTCGGGTCTAAAAAACCACAAAACTAGCTAGCAATTTTTTTGGCAAAAATCACCGAGCAAAACGTTGTCGAGGACGAGAAGTTTTGGCGGTTTTTTTCGTCCTGCAAAAGCTAGGTTGTAAAAGCCTCAAAACTCGACCGACAATTTTCCTACGGGTTTTGTAACGCTCATACCGCTCTAGGAATTCCCATGCCGGCGGGTAGCATCAACTCGAAAAACATAAAATGTGTATTTGGAAGGCCTAATTGATGTTTTTTCTCCAAAAGGGACCTCGAGCTCATGTCCGAAGGCCATTAGTTTTGATCGTCGACTCGTTTGGCAATGAAATTGTTCTAAAACAACACAAAACTAGCCAGCCATTACTTTTGCAAAAATCACCGCAACACGATGTCAAGGACGAGAAGTTTTGGCGGTTTTTTTCGGCAAAAGGTACGTTGTAAAACCCTCAAAAGTCGATCGATAATTTTTCTATAGGTTTTCTAACGCTCATACCACCTTAGGAATTCCAATGCCCGGTTGTTAGCATCATCTCGAAAAACATAAAATGTGTATTTTGAGGGCCTAAACGATGTTTTTTCTCCAAAATGGACCCCGAGCTCATGTCCAAAGGCTATTAGTTTTGATCGTCGGCTCATTTGGCATTGAACTGGGTCTAAAAAACCACAAAACTAGATAGCAATTATTTTTGCAAAAATCACCGGCAAAACGTTGTCGAGGACGAAAAGTTTTTGTTGTTTTTTTCGTCCCGCAAAAGGTAGGTTGTAAAAGCCTCAAAACTCGACCGACAATTTTCCTACGGGTTTTGTAACGCTCATACCGCTCTAGGAATTCCCATGCCCCGCGGGTAGTATCATCTCGAAAAACATAAAATGTGTATTTAGAAGGCCTAAACGATGTTTTTTCTCCAAAAGGGACCCCGAGCTCATGTCCAAAGTCTATTAGTTTTGATCATCGACTCGTTTGGTATTGAAATGGGTCTAAAACAACACAAAACTAGCCGGCCATTGTTTTTGCAAAAATCACCGACAAAACGTTGTCGAGGATGAGAAGTTTTGGTGGTTTTTTTCGTCCCGCAAAAGGTAGGTTGTAAAAGCCTCAAAACTCGACCGACAATTTTCCTATAGGTTTTCTAACGCTCATACCGCTCCAAGAATTTCGATGCCCGATCGTTAGCATCATCTCGAAAAACATAAAATGTGTATTTTGAGCGCCTAAACGATGTTTTTTCTCCGAAAGGGACCCCGAACTCATGTCCAAAGGCTATTAGTTTTGATCGTCTGCTCATTTGGCATTGAACCGGTCTAAAAACCCACAAAACTAGCAAGTAATTTTTTATTGCAAAAATCACCGCAAAATGTTGTGTCGGACGCGAAGTTTTGGTGGTTTTTTTCTTCCGGCAAAAGGTAGGTTGTAAAAGTCTCAAAAGTCGACCGACAATTTTCCTACCGGTTTTGTAACGCTCATACCGCTCTAGGAATTCCCATGCTCGGCAGGTAGCATCATGTCGAAAAACATCAAATGTGTATTTGGAAGGCCTAAAAGATGTTTTTTCTCCAAAAGGGACCCCGAGCTCATGTCCGAAGGCTATTAGTTTTGATCGTCGGCTCGTTTGGCAATGAAATCGATCTAAAACAACACAAAACTAGCTAGCCATTGTTTTTGCAAAAATCACCCTTAACACGATGTCGAGGACGAAAAGTTTTGGTGGTTTTTTTCGTTCGGCAAAAGGTCGGTTGTAAAAGCCTTAAAAGTCGACCGACAATTTTTCTATAGGTTTTCTAACGCTCATACCGCTCTAGGAATTCCGATGCCCGGTGGTTAGCATCATCTCGAAAAACATAAAATGTGTATTTTGAGGGCCTAAACAATGTTTTTTCTCCAAAAGGGACCCCGAGCTCATGTCCAAAGGCTATTAGTTTTGATCGTCGGCTTGTTTGGCATTGAACTAGGTCTAAAAAACCACAAAACTAGTAAGCAAATTTTTTTGCGAAAATCACTAGCAAAACGTTGTGTCGGACGAGAAGTTTTGGTGGTTTTTTTCTTCCGGAAAAAGGTAGGTTGTAAAAGCCTCAAAAGTCGACCGACAGATTTCCTACAGGTTGTGTAATGCTCATACCGCTCTAGGAATTCCCATGCCCGGCGGGTAGCATCATCTCGAAAAACATAAAATGTGTATTTGGAAGGCCTAAATGATGTTTTTTCTCCAAAAGGGACCCTCGAGCTCATGTCCAAAGTCTATTAGTTTTGATCATCGACTCATTTGGTATTGAAATTGGTTTGAAACAACACAAAACTAGCCAGCCGTTGTTTTTGCAAAAATCACCGGCAAAACGTTGTCGAGGACGAGGAGTTTTGGTGGTTTTTTTCGTCTTGCAAAAGGTAGGTTGTAAAAGCCTCAAAACTCGACCGACAATTTTCCTATAGGTTTTCTAACGCTCATTCCGCTCCAAGAATTCGGATGCCCGACGGTTAGCATCATCTCGAAAAACATAAAATGTGTATTTTGAGGGCCTAAACGATGTTTTTTCTCCAAAAGGGACCCCGAGCTCATGTCCAAAGGCTATTAGGTTTGATCGTCCGCTCGTTTGGCATTGAACTCGGGTCTAAAAACCCACAAAACTAGCCGGTAATTTTTTATTGCAAAAGTCACCGGCAAAACGTTGGGTCGGACGAGAAGTTTTGGTGGTTTTTTTCTTCCGGCAAAAGGTAGGTTGTAAAAGTCTCAAAACTCGACCGACAATTTTCCTATCGGTTTTGTAACGCTCATACCGCTCTAGGAATTCCCATGCTCGGCGGGTAGCATCATGTCGAAAAACATCAAATGTGTATTTGGAAGGCCTAAACGATGTTTTTTCTCCAAAAGGGACCCCGAGCTCATGTCCAAAGGCTATTAGTTTTGATCGTCGGCTCGTTTGGCATTGAACTCGGGTCTAAAAAACCACAAAACTAGCTAGCAATTATTTTTGCAAAAATCACCGGCAAAACGTTGTCGAGGACGAGAAGTTTTGGTTGTTTTTTTCGTCCCGCAAAAGGTAGGTTGTAAAAGCCTCAAAACTCGACCGACAATTTTCCTATAGCTTTTGTAATGCCGATACCGCTCTAGGAATTCCCATGCCCGACGGGTAGCATCATCTCGAAAAACATAAAATGTGTATTTGGAAGGCCTAAACGATTTTTTTTCTCCAAAAGGGACCCCGAGCTCATGTCCAAAGGCTATTAGTTTTGATCGTCGGCTCGTTTGGCATTGAACTCGGGTCTAAAAAACCACAAAACTAGCTAGCAATTATTTTTGCAAAAATCACCGGCAAAACGTTGTCGAGGACGAAAAGTTTTGGTGTTTTTTTCATCCCGCAAAAGGTAGGTTGTAAAAGCCTCAAAACTCGACCGACAATTTTCCTATAGCTTTTGTAATGCTCGATACCGCTCTAGGAATTCCCATGCCCTGCCGGTAGCATCATCTCGAAAAACATAAAATGTGTATTTGGAAGGCCTAAACGATGTTTTTTCTCCAAAAGGGACCCCGAGCTCATGTCCAAAGTCTATTAGTTTTGATCATCGGCTCGTTTGGTATTGAAATGGGTCTAAAACAACACAAAACTAGCCAGCCATTGTTTTTGCAAAAATCACCGGCAAAACGTTGTCGAGGATGAGAAGTTTTGGTGGTTTTTTTCGTCTTGCAAAAGGTAGGTTGTAAAAGCTTCAAAACTCGACCGACAATTTTCCTACGGGTTTTGTAACGCTCATACCATTCTAAGAATTCCCATGCCCGCGGGTAGCATAATCTCGAAAAACATAAAATGTGTATTTGGAAGGCCTAAACGATGTTTTTTCTCAAAAGGGACCCCGAGCTCATGTCCAAAGTCTGTTAGTTTTGATTATCGGCTCGTTTGGTATTGAAATGGGTCTAAAACAACACAAAACTAGCCGGACATTGTTTTTGCAAAAATCACCGCAAAACGTTGTCGAGGATGAGAAGTTTTGGTGGTTTTTTTCGTCTCGCAAAAGGTAGGTTGTAAAAGCCTTAAAACTCGACCGACAATTTTCCTATAGGTTTTCTAACGCTCATACCGCTCCAAGAATTTTGATGCCCGACGGTTAGTAACATCTCGAAAAACATAAAATGTGTATTTTGAGGGCCTAAACGATGTTTTTTCTTCGAAAGGGACCCCGAGCTCATGTCCAAAGGCTATTAGTGTTGATCGTCCGCTCATTTGGCATTGAACTCGGGTCTAAAAACCCATAAAACTAGCCAGTAATTGTTTATTGCAAAAATCACCGGCAAAACGTTGTGTCGGACGAGAAGTTTTGGTGGTTTTTTTCTTCGGCAAAAGGTAGGTTGTAAAAGTCTCAAAAGTCGACCGACAATTTTCCTATCGGTTTTGTAACGCTCATACCGCTCTAGGAATTCCCATGCTCGGCGAGTAGCATCATGTCGAAAAACATCAAATGTGTATTTGGAAGGCCTAAAAGATGTTTTTTCTCCAAAAGGGACCCCGAGCTCATGTCCAAAGGCTATTAGTTGTTGATCGTCCGCTCATTTGGCATTGAACTCGGGTCTAAAAACCCATAAAACTAGCCAGTAATTGTTTATTGCAAAAATCACCGGCAAAACGTTGTGTCGGACGAGAAGTTTTGGTGGTTTTTTTCTTCCGGCAAAAGGTAGGTTGTAAAAGTCTCAAAAGTCGACCGACAATTTTCCTATCGGTTTTGTAACGCTCATACCGCTCTAGGAATTCCCATGCTCGGCAGGTAGCATCATGTCGAAAAACATCAAATGTGTATTTGGAAGGCCTAAAAGATGTTTTTTCTCCAAAAGGGACCCCGAGCTCATGTCCGAAGGCCATTAGTTTTGATCGTCGGCTCGTTTGGCAATGAAATCGATCTAAAACAACACAAAACTAGCCAGCCATTGTTTTTGCAAAACCACCCGTAACACGATGTCGAGGATGAGAAGTGTTGGTGGTTTTCTTTGTCCCGCAAAAGGTCGGTTGTAAAAGCTTTAAAAGTCGACCGACAATTTTCCTATAGGTTTTCTAACGCTCATACCGCTCTAGGAATTCCCAAGCCCGGTGGTTAGCATCATCTCGAAAAACATAAAATGTGTATTTTGAGGGCCTAAACAATGTTTTTTTCTCCAAAAGGGACCCCGAGCTCATGTCCAAAGGCTATTAGTTTTGATCGTCGGCTTGTTTGGCATTGAACTCGGGTCCAAAAAACCACAAAACTAGGAAGCAATTTTTTTTGCGAAAATCACCGGCAAAACGTTGTGTCGGACGAGAAGTTTTGGTGGTTTTTTTCTTCCGGAAAAAGGTAGGTTGTAAAAGCCTCAAAAGTCGACCGACGATTTTCCTACAGGTTGTGTAACGCTCATACCGCTCTAGGAATTCCCATGCCCGGCGGGTAGCATCATCTCGAAAAACATAAAATGTGTATTTGGAAGGCCTAAACGATGTTTTTTCTCCAAAAGGGACCCCGAACTCATGTCCAAAGTCCATTAGTTTTGATCATCGGCTCATTTGGTATTGAAATGGGTCTGAAACAACACAAAACTAGCCAGCAGTTGTTTTTACAAAAATCACCGGCAAAACGTTGTCGAGGACGAGGAGTTTTGGTGGTTTTTTTCGTCTTGCAAAAGGTAGGTTGTAAAAGCCTCAAAACTCGACCGATAATTTTCCTATAGGTTTTCTAACGCTCATTCCGCTCCAAGAATTCGGATGCCCGACGGTTAGCATCATCTCGAAAAACATAAAATATGTATTTTGAGGGCCTAAACGATGTTTTTTCTCCGAAAGGGACCCCGAGCTCATGTCCAAAGGCTATTAAGTTTGATCGTCCGCTCGTTCGGCATTGAACCGGGTCTAAAAACCCACAAAACTAGCCGATAATTTTTTATTGCAAAAATCACCGCAAAACGTTGGGTCGGACGAGAAGTTTTGGTGGTTTTTTTCTTCGGCAAAAGGTAGGTTGTAAAAGTCTCAAAACTCGACCGACAATTTTCCTACCGGTTTTGTAATGCTCGATACCGCTCTAGGAATTCCCATGCTCGGCGGGTAGCATCATGTCGAAAAACATAAAATGTGTATTTGGAAGGCCTAAACGATGTTTTTTCTCCAAAAGGGACCCCGAGCTCATGTCCAAAGTCTATTAGTTTTGATCATCGGCTCGTTTGGTATTGAAATAGGTCTAAAACAACACAAAACTAGCCGGCCATTGTTTTTGCAAAAATCACCGACAAAACGTTGTCGAGGATGAGAAGTTTTGGTGGTTTTTTTCGTCCCGCAAAAGGTAGGTTGTAAAAGCTTCAAAACTCGACCGACAATTTTCCTACAGATTTTGTAACGCTCATACCACTCTAAGAATTCCCATGCCCCGCGGGTAGCATCATCTCGAAAAACATAAAATGTGTATTTCGAAGGCCTAAACGATGTTTTTTCTCAAAAGGGACCCCGAGCTAATGTCTAAAGTCTGTTAGTTTTGATTATCGGCTCGTTTGGTATTGAAATGGGTCTAAAACAACACAAAACTAGCCGGACATTGTTTTTGCAAAAATCACCGGCAAAACGTTGTCGAGGATGAGAAGTTTTGGTGGTTTTTTCGTCCCGCAAAAGGTAGGTTGTAAAAGCCTTAAAACTCGACCGACAATTTTCCTATAGGTTTTCTAACGCTCATACCGCTCCAAGAATTTTGATGCCCGACGGTTAGCAACATCTCGAAAAACATAAAATGTGTATTTTTGAGGGCCTAAACGATGTTTTTTCTTCGAAAGGGACCCCGAACTCATGTCCAAAGGCTATTACGTGTTGATCGTCCGCTCATTTGGCATTGAACCGGGTCTAAAAACCCATAAAACTAGCCGGTAATTGTTTATTGCAAAAATCACCGGCAAAACGTTGTGTCGGACGAGAAGTTTTGGTGGTTTTTTTCTTCCGGCAAAAGGTAGGTTGTAAAAGTCTCAAAAGTCGACCGACAATTTTCCAATCGGTTTTGTAACGCTCATACCGCTCTAGGAATTCCCATGCTCGGCGAGTAGCATCATGTCGAAAAACATCAAATGTGTATTTGGAAGGCCTAAAAGATGTTTTTTCTCCAAAAGGGACCCCGAGCTCATGTCCGAAGGCCATTAGTTTTGATCGTCGGCTCGTTTGGCAATGAAATCGATCTAAAACAACACAAAAATAGCCAGCCATTGTTTTTGCAAAAATCACCCGTAACACGATGTCGAGGACGAGAAGTTTTGGTGCTTTTTTTTGTCCCGCAGAAGGTCGGTTGTAAAAGCCTTAAAAGTCGACCGACAATTTTCCTATAGGTTTTCTAACGCTCATACCGCTCTAGGAATTCCCAAGCCCGGTGGTTAGCATCATCTCAAAAAACATAAAATGTGTATTTTGAGGGCCTAAACAATGTTTTTTCTCCAAAAGGGACCCCGAGCTCATGTCCAAACGCTATTAGTTTTGATCGCCGGCTTGTTTGGCATTGAACTCGGGTCTAAAAAACCACAAAACTAGCAAGCAAATTTTTTTTGCGAAATCACTAGCAAAACGTTGTGTCGGACGAGAAGTTTTGGTGGTTTTTTTCTTCCGGAAAAAGGTAGATTGTAAAAGCCTCAAAAGTCGACCGACGATTTCCTACAGGTTTTGTAACGCTCATACTACTCTAGGAATTCCCATGCCCGCGGGTAGCATCATCTCGAAAAACATAAAATGTGTATTTGGAAGGCCTAAACGATGTTTTTTCTCCAAAAGGGACCCCGAGCTCATGTCCAAAGTCTATTAGTTTTGATCATCAGCTCATTTGGTATTGAAATGGGTCTAAAACAACACAAAACTAGCCAGCCATTGTTTTTGCAAAAATCACCGACAAAACGTTGTCGAGGACGAGATGTTTTGGTGGTTTTTTTCGTCTTGCAAAAGGTAGGTTGTAAAAGCCTCAAAACTCGACCGACAATTTTCCTATAGGTTTTCTAACGCTCATACCGCTCCAAGAATTCCGATGCCCGACGGTTAGCATCATCTCGAAAAATATGAAATGTGTATTTTGAGGGCCTAAATGATGTTTTTTCTCCGAAAGGGACCCCGAGCTCATGTCCAAAGGCTATTAGGTTTGATCGTTCGCTCGTTTGACATTGAACCGGGTCTAAAAACCCACAAAAATAGCCGATAATTTTTTATTGCAAAAATCACCGGCAAAACGTTGGGTCGGACGAGAAGTTTTGGTGGTTTTTTTCTTCCGGCAAAAGGTAGGTTGTAAAAGTCTCAAAACTCGACCGACAATTTTCCTACCGGTTTTGTAACGCTCATACCGCTCTAGGAATTCCCATGCTCGGCGGGTAGCATCATGTCGAAAAACATCAAATGTGTATTTGGAAGGCCTAAACGATGTTTTTTCTCCAAAAGGGACCTCGAGCTCATGTCCAAAGGCTATTAGTTTTGATCGTCGACTGGTTTGGCATTGAACTCGGGTCTAAAAAACCATAAAACTAGGTAGCAATTATTTTTGCAAAAATCACCGGCAAAACGTTGTCGAGGACGAAAAGTTTTGGTTGTTTTTTTCGTCCCGCAAAAGGTTGGTTGTAAAAGCCTCAAAACTCAACCGACAATTTTCCTATAGCTTTTGTAATGCCGATACCGCTCTAGGAATTCCCATGCCCGACGAGTAGCATCATCTCGGAAAACATAAAATGTGTATTTGGAAGGCCTAAACGATTTTTTTTCTCCAAAAGGGACCCCGAGCTCATGTCCAAAGGCTATTAGTTTTGATCGTCGGCTCGTTTGGCATTGAACTCGGGTCTAAAAAAGCACAAAACTAGCTAGCAATTATTTTTGCAAAAATCACCGGCAAAACGTTGTCGAGGACGAAAAGTTTTGGCTGTTTTTTTCGTCCCGCAAAAGGTAGGTTGTAAAAGCCTCAAAACTCGACCGACAATTTTCCTATAGCTTTTGTAATGCTGATACCCCTCTAGGAATTCCCATGCCCCGCGGGTAGCATCATCTCGAAAAACATAAAATGTGTATTTGGAAGGCCTAAACGATGTTTTTTCTCCATAAGGGACCCCGAGCTCATGTCCAAAGTCTATTAGTTTTGATCATCGGCTCGTTTGGTATTGAAATGGGTCTAAAACAATACAAAACTAGCCGGCCATTGTTTTTGCAAAGATCACCGGCAAAACGTTGTCGAGGATGAGAAGTTTTGGTGGTTTTTTTCGTCCCGCAAAAGGTAGGTTGTAAAAGCCTCAAAACTCGACCGACAATTTTCCTATAGGTTTTGTAACGCTCATACCGCTCTAAGAATTCCCATGCCCGCGGGTAGCATCATCTCGAAAAACATAAAATGTGTATTTGGAAGGCCTAAACGATGTTTTTTCTCCAAAAGGGACCCCGAGCTCATGTCCAAAGTCTATTAGTTTTGATTATCGACTCGTTTGGTATTGAAATGGGTCTAAAACAACACAAAACTAGCCGACCATTGTTTTTACAAAAATCACCGACAAAATGTTGTCGAGGATGAGAAGTTTTGGTGGTTTTTTCGTCCCGCAAAAGGTAGGTTGTAAAAGCCTCAAAACTCGACCGACAATTTTCCTACAGGTTTTGTAACGCTCATACCGCTCTAGGAATTCCCATGCCCCGCGGGTAGTATCATCTCGAAAAACATAAAATGTGTATTTAGAAGGCCTAAACGATGTTTTTTCTCCAAAAGGGACCCCGAGCTCATGTCCAAAGGCTATTAGTTTTGATCGTCCGCTCATTTGGCATTGAACTGGGTCTAAAAACCCACAAAACTAGCCGCAATTTTTTATTGCAAAAATCACCGGCAAAACGTTGTGCGGACGAGAAGTTTTGGTGGTTTTTTTCTTCCGCAAAAGGTAGGTTGTAAAAGTCTCAAAAGTCGACCGACAATTTTCCTACCGGTTTTGTAACACTCATACCGCTCTAGGAATTCCCATGCTCGGCGAGTAGCATCATGTCGAAAAACATCAAATGTGTATTTGGAAGGCCTAAAAGATGTTTTTTCTCCAAAAGGGACCCCGAGCTTATGTCCGAAGGTCATTAGTTTTGATCGTCGGCTCATTTGGCATTGAAATGGGTCTAAAACAACACAAAACTAGCCAGCCATTGTTTCGCAAAAATCACCCGCAACACGATGTCGAGGATGAGAAGTTTTGGTGGTTTTTTTCGTCCTCCAAAAGGTAGGTTGTAAAAGCCTCAAAACTCGACCGACAATTTTCCTATAGGTTTTCTAACGCTCATACCGCTCTAAGAATTCCGATGCCCGACGGTTAGCATCATCTCGAAAAACATAAAATGTGTATTTTGAGGGCCTAAACGATGTTTTTTCTCCAAAAGGGACCTTGAGTCGATGTCCAAAGGCTATTAGTTTTGATCGTCGGCTCGTTCGGCATTGAAATGGGTCTAAACAACACAAAACTAGCCAGTCGTTGCTTTTGCAAAAATCACGCACCACACGATGTCGAGGATGAGAAGTTTTGGTGGTTTTTTTCTTCCGAAAAAGGTAGGTTGTAAAAGCCTCAAAACTCGACCGATAATTTTCGTACAAGTTTTGTAATGCTCATACCGCTCTAGGAATTCCCATGCCGTACGGGTAGCATCATCTCGAAAAACATAAAATGTGTATTTGGAAGGCCTAAACGATGTTTTTTCTCCAAAAGGGACCCCGAGCTCATGTCCAAAGGCTATTTGTTTTGATCGTCGGCTTGTTTGGGATTGAAATGGGTCTAAAACAACACAAAACTAGCCAGCCATTGTTTTTGCAAAAATCACCCGCAACACGATGTTGAGGACGAGAAGTTTTGGTGGTTTTTTTCATCCCGCAAAAGGTAGGTTGTAAAAGCCTCAAAACTCGATCGATAATTTTCCTACGGGTTTTGTAGCACCATACCGCTCTAGGAATTCCCATGCCCGACGGGTAGCATTATCTCGAAAAACATAAAATGTGTATATGGAAGGCGTAAACGATGTTTTGTTTTCCAAAAGTGGCCCTAAGCTCATGTCCAAAGGCTATTGGTTTTTATCGTCGGCTCATTTGGGATTCAAATGGGTCTAAAACAACACGAAACTAGCCGGCCATTGTTTTTGTAAAAATCACCCACAACACGATGTCGAGGACGAGAAGTTTTGGTGGTTTTTTTCGTCCCGCAAAAGGTAGGTTGTAAAAGCCTCAAAACTCGACCGATAATTTTCCTATAGGTTTTGTAAAGCTCATACCGCTCCAGGAATTCCCATGCCCGGCGGTTAGCGGGATCTCAAAAAACATAAAATGAGTATTTTGAGGGCCTAAACGATGTTTTTTCTCCAAAAGGGACCCCGAGCCGATGTCCAAAGGCTATTAGTTTTGATCGTTGGCTCGTTCGGCATTGAAATGGGTCTAAACAACACAAAACTAGCCGGTCGTTGTTTTTGCAAAAATCACCCACAACACGATGTCGAGGACGAGAAGTTTTGGTGGTTTTTTTCGTCCGGAAAAGGTAGGTTGTACAAGCCTCAAAACTCGACCGATAATTTTCGTACAAGTTTTGTAACGCTCATACCGCTCTAGGAATTCCCATGCCGGCGGGTAGCATCATCTCGAAAAACATAAAATGTGTATATGGAAAGCGTAAACGATGTTTTTTTTTCCAAAAGTGGCCCTAAGCTCATGTCCAAAGGCTATTAGTTTTTATCGTCGGCTCATTTGGGATTCAAATGGGTCTAAAACAACACAAAACTAGCCGGCCATTGTTTTTGCAAAAATCACCCGTAACACGATGTAGAGGACGAGAAGTTTTGGTGGTTCTTTTCATCCGACAAAAGGTAGGTCGTAAAGGCCTCGGAACTTGATTGACAATTTTTCTATAGGTTTTGTAACGCTCATACCGTTCTAGGAATTCCCAAGCTCGATGGGCGACATCATCTCAAAAAACATAAAATGTGTATATGGAAGGCGTAAACGATGTTTTTTCTCCAAAAGTGGCCCCGAGTCGATGTCCAAAGGCTATTAGTTTTTATCGTCGGCTCGTTTGGCATTCAAATGGGTCTAAAACAACACAAAACTAGCCAGCCATTGTTTTTGCAAAAATCACCCATACCACGATGTAGAGGACGAGAAGTTTTGGTGGTTTTTTTCATCCGACAAAAGGTAGGTTGTAAAGGCCTCAAAACTCGATTGACAATTTTCCTACGGGTTTTGTAACGCTCATACCGCTTTAGGAATTCCCATGCCCGGCGGGTAGCATGATCTCAAAAAACATAAAATGTGTATATGGAAGGCGTAAACGATGTTTTTTTTTCCAAAAGTGGCCCTAAGCTCATGTCCAAAGGCTATTAGTTTTTATCGTCGGCTCGTTTGGCATTCAAATGGGTCTAAAAAAACACAAAACTAGCCGACCATTGTTTTTGAAAAAATCACCCATACCACAATGTAGAGGACGAGAAGTTTTGGTGTTTTTTGTCATCCAACAAAAGGTAGGTTGTAAAGGCCTCAAAACTCGATTGACAATTTTCCTACGGGTTTTGTAACGCTCATGCCGCTTTAGGAATTCCCATGCCGGCGGGTAGCATCATCTCAAGAAACATAAAATGTGTATTTGGAAGGCGTAAACGATGTTTTTTTCTCCAAAAGGGACCCCGAGCTCATGTCCAAAGGCTATTTGTTTTGATCGTCGGCTCGTTTGGCATTGAAATGGGTCTAAAACAACACAAAACTAGCCGGCCATTGTTTCGCAAAAATCACCCGCAACACGATGTCGAGGACGAGACGTTTTGGTGGTTTTTTTCGTCCCGCAAAAGGTAGGTTGTAAAAGCCTCAAAACTCGACCGATAATTTTCCAATAGGTTTTGTAATGGTCATACCGCTCTAGGAATTCCCATGCCGTACGGGTAGCATCATCTCAAAAAACATAAAATGTGTATATGGAAGGCGTAAACGATGTTTTTTCTCCAAAAGGGACCACGAGTCGATGTCCAAAGGCTATTAGTTTTTATCGTCGGCTCGTTTGGCATTCAAATGGGTCTAAAACAACACAAAACTAGCCGGCCATTGTTTTTGAAAAAATCACCCATACCACGATGTAGAGGACGAGAAGTTTTGGTGTTTTTTGTCATCCAACAAAAGGTAGGTTTTAAAGGCCTCAAAACTCGATTGACAATTTTCCTACGGGTTTTGTAACGCTCATGCCGTTTTAGGAATTCCCATGCCGGCGGGTAGCATCATCTCGAAAAACATAAAATGTGTATATGGAAGGCGTAAACGATGTTTTTTCTCCAAAAGTGGCCCCGAGTCGATGTCCAAAGGCTATTAGTTTTTATCGTCGGCTCGTTTGGCATTCAAATGGGTCTAAAACAACACAAAACTAGCCGGCCATTGTTTTTTAAAAAATCACCCATACCACAATGTAGAGGACGAGAAGTTTTGGTGGTTTTTTTCATCCGACAAAAGGTAGGTTGTAAAGGCCTCAAAACTCGATTGACAATTTTCCTACGGGTTTTGTAACGCTCATACCGTTTTAGGAATTCCCATGCCGGCGGGTAGCATCATGTCAAAAAACATAAAATGTGTATTTGGATGGTGCAACCGATGTTTTTTCTCCAAAAGGGACCCCGAACTCATGTCCAAAGGCTATTTGTTTTGATCGTCGGCTCGTTTGGCATTGAAATGGGTCTAAAAAAACAAAAACTAGCCGACCATTGTTTCGCAAAAATCACACGCAACACGATGTCGAGGACGAGAAGTTTTGGTGGTTTTTTTCGTCCTGCAAAAGGTAGGTTGTAAAGCCTCAAAACTCGACCGATAATTTTCCTATAGGTTTTGTAACGCTCATACTCGGTCTAGGAATTCCCATGCCCGGCGGTTAGCATGATCTCGAAATCATAAAATGTGTATTTTGAGGGCCTAAACGATGTTTTTTCTCCAAAAGGGGCCCCGAGCCGATGTCCAAAGGCTATTAGTTTTGATCGTCGGCTCGTTCGGCATTGAAATGGGTCTAAACAACACAAAACTAGCCGGTCGTTGTTTTTGCAAAAATCACCCACAACACGATGTCGAGGATGAGAAGTTTTGGTGGTTTTTTTCGTCCGAAAAAGGTAGGTTGTAAAAGCCTCAAAACTCGACCGATAATTTTCGTACAAGTTTTGTAACGCTCATACCGCTCTAGGAATTCCCATGGTCGGTGGGTAGCATCGTCTCGAAAAACATAAAATGTGTATATGGAAGGCATAAACGATGTTTTTTTTTCCAAAAGTGGCTCTAAGCTCATGTCCAAAGGCTATTAGTTTTTATCGTCGGCTCATTTGGGATTCAAATGGGTCTAAAACAACACAAAACTAGCCGGCCATTGTTTTTGCAAAAATCACCCGTAACACGATGTAGAGGACGAGAAGTTTTGGTGGTTCTTTTCATCCGACAAAAGGTAGGTCGTAAAGATCTCAAAACTCGATTGATAATTTTTCTATAGGTTTTGTAACGCTCATACCGTTCTAGGAATTCCCAAGCCCGACGGGTAGCATCATCTCAAAAAACATAAAATGTGTATATGGAAGGTGTAAACGATGTTTTTTCTCCAAAAGTGGCCCCGAGTCGATGTCCAAAGCCTATTAGTTTTTATCGTCGGCTCGTTTAGCATTCAAATGGGTCTAAAACAACAAAAACTAGCCGGCCATTGTTTTTGCAAAAATCACCCACACCACGATGTCGAGGACGAGAAGTTTTGGTGGTTTTTTTCATCCGACAAAAGGTAGGTTGTAAAGGCCTCAAAACTCGATTGACAATTTTCCTACGGGTTTTGTAACGCTCATACCGTTTTAGGAATTCCCATGCCCGACGGGTAGCATCATCTCAAAAAACATAAAATGTGTATTTGGAAGGTGCAAACGATGTTTTTTCTCCAAAAGGGACCCCGAGCTCATGTCCAAAGGCTATTTGTTTTGATCGTCGGCTCGTTTGGCATTGAAATGGGTCTAAAAAAACAAAAGCTGGCCAGCCATTGTTTCGCAAAAATCACCCGTAACACGATGTCGAGGACGAGAAGTTTTGGTGGTTTTTTTCGTGCTGCAAAAGGTAGGTTGTAAATCCTCAAAACTCGACTGATAATTTTCCTATAGGTTTTGTAACGCTCATACTCGCTCCGGGAATTCCCATGCCGGCGGTTAGCATGATCTCGAAAAACATAAAATGTGTATTTTGAGGGCCTAAACGATGTTTTTTCTCCAAAAGGGACCCCGAGCCGATGTCCAAAGGCTATTAGTTTTGATCGTCGGCTCGTTCGGCATTGAAATGGGTCTAAACAACACAAAACTAGCCGGTCGTTGTTTTTGCAAAAATCACCCACAACACGATGTCGAGGATGAGAAGTTTTGGTGGTTTATTTCGTCCGAAAAAAGGTAGGTTGTGAAAGCCTCAAAACTCGACCGATAATTTTCGTACAAGTTTTGTAACGCTCACACCGCTCTAGGAATTCCCATGGCCGGTGGGTAGCATCATCTCGAAAAACATAAAATGTGTATATGGAAGGCGTAAACGATGTTTTTTTTTCCAAAAGTGGCCCTAAGCTCATGTCCAAAGGCTATTAGTTTTTATCGTCGGCTCATTTCGGATTCAAATGGGTCTAAAACAACACAAAACTAGCCGGCCATTGTTTTTGCAAAAATCACCCGTCACACGATGTAGAGGACGAGAAGTTTTGGTGGTTCTTTTCATCCGACAAAAGGTAGGTTGTAAAGGCCTCAAAACTCGATCGATAATTTTTCTATAGGTTTTGTAACGCTCATACCGCTCTAGGAATTCCCATGCCCGACGGGTAGCATTATCTCAAAAAACATAAAATGTGTATATGGAAGGCGTAAACGATGTTTTTTCTCCAAAAGTGGCCCCGAGCCGATGTCCAAAGGCTATTAGTTTTTATCGTCGGCTCGTTTGGCATTGAAATGGGTCTAAAACAACACAAAACGCGCCGGCCATTGTTTTTGCAAAAATCACCCATACCACGATGTAGAGGACGAGAAGTTTTGGTGGTTTTTTTCATCCGACAAAAGGTAGGTTGTAAAGGCCTCAAAACTCGATTGACAATTTTCCTACGGGTTTTGTAACGTTCATACCGCTTTAGGAATTCCCATGCCCGGCGGGTAGCATCATCTCAAAAAACATAAAATGTTTATTTGGAAGGTGTAAACGATGTTTTTTTCTCCAAAAGGGACCCCGAGCTCATGTCCAAAGGCTATTTGTTTTGATCGTCGGCTCGTTTGGCATTGAAATGGGTCTAAAACAACACAAAACTAGCCGGCCATTGTTTCGTAAAAATCACCCGCAACACGATGTCGAGGACGAGAAGTTTTGGTGGGTTTTTTCATCTCGCAAAAGGTAGGTTGTAAAAGCCTCAAAACTCGACCGATAATTTTCCTATAGGTTTTGTAACGCTCATATCGCTCCGGGAATTCCCATGCCCGGCGATTAGCATGATCTCGAAAAACATAAAATGTGTATTTTGAGGGCCTAAACGATGTTTTTTCTCCAAAAGGGACCCCGAGCCGATGTCCAAAGGCTATTAGTTTTGATCGTCGACTCGTTTGGCATTGAAATGGGTCTAAAAAACCACAAAACTAGCAAGCAAAGTTTTTTGGCAAAAATCACCGGCAAAATGTTGTCAAGGACGAGAGTTTTGGTGGTTTTTTTCATCCTGCAAAAGGTAGGTTGTAAAAGCCTCAAAACTCGACCGACAATTTTCCTATAGGTTTTCTAACGCTCATACCGCTCCAAGAATTCCGATGCCCGACGGTTAGCATCATCTCAAAAAACATAAAATGTGTATTTTGAGGGCCTAAACGATGTTTTTTCTCCAAAAGGGACCTTGAGCCGATGTCCAAAGGCTATTAGTTTTGATCGTCGGCTCGTTCGGCATTGAAATGGGTCTAAACAACACAAAACTAGCCGGTCGTTGCTTTTGCAAAAATCACGCACAACACGATGTCGAGGATGAGAAGTTTTGGTGGTTTTTTTCGTCCGGAAAAAGGTAGGTTGTAAAAGCCTCAAAACACGACCGATAATTTTCGTACAAGTTTTGTAACGCTCATACCGCTCTAGGAATTCCCATGCCGGCGGGTAGCATCATCTCGAAAAACATAAAATGTGTATCTGGAAGGCGTAAACGATGTTTTTTTTTCCAAAAGTGGCCCTAAGCTCATGTCCAAAGGCTATTAGTTTTTATCGTCGGCTAATTTGGGATTCAAATGGGTCTAAAATAACACAAAACTAGCCG
The DNA here is from genome assembly GCA_963924115.1 of Dovyalis caffra. NCBI lineage: Eukaryota > Viridiplantae > Streptophyta > Magnoliopsida > Malpighiales > Salicaceae > Dovyalis > Dovyalis caffra. The sequence goes on along the minus strand of CAWUPB010001177.1, from coordinate 205,757 downwards.
GCCATTGTTTTTGCAAAAATCACCCGTAACACGATGTAGAGGACGAGAAGTTTTGGTATTTTTTTTCATCCAACAAAAGGTAGGTTGTAATGGCCTCAAAACTTGATTGACAATTTTCCTACGGGTTTTGTAACGCTCATACCGCTTTAGGAATTCCCATGCTCGGCAAGTAGCATCATCTCAAAAAACATAAAATGTGTATTTGGAAGGCGTAAACGATGTTTTTTCTCCAAAAGGGACCACGAGCTCATTTCCAAAGGCTATTAGGTTTGATCGTCGACTCGTTTGGCATTGAGCCGGGTCTAAAAAACCACAAAACTAGCAAGCAATTTTTTTTTTGCCAAAATCACCGGCAAAATGTTGTCGAGGACAAGAAGGTTTGGTGGTTTTTTTCGTGTAGCAAAACGTAGGTTGTAAAAGCCTCAAAACCCAACCGACAATTTTCCTATAGGTTTTGTAATGCTCATACCACTCTAGGAATTCCCATGCCGAGCGGGTAGCATCATCTAGAAAAACATAAAATGTGTATTTGGAAGGCCTAAACTATGTTTTTTCTCCAAAAGGGACCACGAGCTCATGTCCAAAGGCTATTAGTTTTGATCGTTGGCTCGTTTTGCATTGAAATCGATCTAAAACAACACAAAACTAGCCGACCATTGTTTTTGCAAAAATCACTCGTAACACAATGTCGAGGACGAGAAGTTTTGGTGGTTTTTTTTGTCCGGCAAAAGGTAGGTTGTAAAAGCCTCAAAACTCGATTGACAATTTTCCTATAGGTTTTGTAATGCTCATACCGCTTTAGGAATTCCCATGCCCGATGGGTAGCATAATCTCGAAAAATATAAAATGTGTATTTGGAGGGCGTAAACGATGTTTTTTCTCCAAAAGGGACCACGAGATTATGTCCCAAGGCTATTAGTTTTGATCGTCGACTCGTTTGGCATTGAAATGGGTCTAAAACAACACAAACTAGCCATCCATTATTTTTGCAAAAATCACCCACAACACGATGTCGAGGACTAGAAGTTTTGGTCGTTTTTTTCGTCCGACAAAAGGTAGGTTGTAAAAGCCTCAATACTCGACCGATAATTTTCATACGGGTTTTGTAACGCTCATACCGCTCTAAGAATTCCCATGCCGGCGGGTAGCATCATCTCAAAAAACATAAAATGTGTATTTGAAAGGCGTAAACGATGTTTTTTCTCCTAAAGGGGCCCCGAGCTCGTGTCCAAAGGCTATTAGTTTTGATCGTCGGCTCGTTTGGCATTGAACCGGGTCTAAAAAACCACAAAACTAGCTAGCAATTTTTTTTTGCAAATATCACCGGCAAAACGTTGTCGAGGACGAGAAGCTTTGGTGGTTTTTTTCATCCTGCAAATGGTAGGATGTAAAAGCCTCAAAACTCGACCGATAATTTTTCTATAGGTTTTGTAATGCTCATACCGCTCTAGGAATTCCCATGCCGCGGGGAGCATCATCTCGAAAAACATAAAATGTGTATTTGGAAGGCCTAAACGATGTTTTTTGTCAAAAAGGGACCCCGAGCTCATGTCCAAAGACTATTAGTTTTGATCATCGGTTCGTTTGGCATTGAAATGGGTCTAAAACAAAACAAAACTCTCTAGCCATTGTTTTTGGAAAAATCACCCGCAACACGATGTCGAGAACGAGAACTTTTGGTAGTTTTTTTCGTCCTGCAAAAGGTAGGTTGAAAAAGCCTCAAAACTCAAATGACAATTTTCCTATAGGTTTTGTAATGCTCATACCACTCTAGGAATTCCAATGCCCGGTGGGTAGCATGATCTCGAAAAACATAAAATGTGTATTTGAAAGGCATAAACGATGTTTTTTCTCTTAAAGGGACCCCGAGCTCATGTCCAAAGGCTATTAGTTTTGATCGTCGGCCCGTTTGGCATTGAACCGGGTCTAAAAAACCACAAAACTAGCCAGCAATTTTTTTTTGCCAAAATCACCGGTAAAACGTTGTCGAGGACGAGAAGTTTTGGTGGTTTTTTTCGTCTAGCAAAAGGTAGGTTGTAAAAGCCTCAAAACTCGACTCATAATTTTCCTATAGGTTTTGTAATGCTCATACCGCTCTAGGAATTCCCATGCCGGCGGGGAGCATCATCTCGAAAAACATAAAATGTGTATTTGGAAGGCCTAAACGATGTTTTTTGTCAAAAAGGGACCCCGAGCTCATGTCCAAAGACTATTAGTTTTGATCATCGGTTCGTTTGGCATTGAAATGGGTCTAAAACAAAACAAAACTCTCTAGCCATTGTTTTTGGAAAAATCACCCGCAACACGATGTCGAGAACGAGAACTTTTGGTAGTTTTTTTCGTCCCGCAAAAGGTAGGTTGAAAAAGCCTCAAAACTCAAATGACAATTTTCCTATAGGTTTTGTAATGCTCATACCACTCTAGGAATTCCAATGCCGGTGGGTAGCATGATCTCGAAAAACATAAAATGTGTATTTGAAAGGCATAAACGATGTTTTTTCTCTTAAAGGGACCCCGAGCTCATGTCCAAAGGCTATTAGTTTTGATCGTCGGCCCGTTTGGCATTGAACCGGGTCTAAAAAACCACAAAACTAGCCGACAATTTTTTTTTGCCAAAATCACCGGTAAAACGTTGTCGAGGACGAGAAGTTTTGGTGGTTTTTTTCGTCTAGCAAAAGGTAGGTTGTAAAAGCCTCAAAACTCGACTCATAATTTTCCTATAGGTTTTGTAATGCTCATACCGCTCTAGGAATTCCCATGCTCGGCGGGTAGCATCATCTCGAAAAACATAAAATGTGTATTTGGAAGGCGTAAACAATGTTTTTTCTCCAAAAGGGACCCCGAGCTGATGTCTAAAGGCTATTAGTTTTGATCATCGGCTCGTTTGGCATTGAACTCGGGTCTAAAAAACCACAAAACTAGCCAGCAATTTTTTTTTGCAAATATCACCGGCAAAACATTGTCGAGGACGAGAAGCTTTGGTGGTTTTTTTCGTCCCGCAAATGGTAGGTTGTAAAAGCCTCAAAACTCGACCGATAATTTTTCTATAGGTTTTGTAATGCTCATACCGCTCTAGTAATTCCCATGCTCGGCGGGGAGCATCATCTCGAAAAACATAAAATGTGTATTTGGAAGGCCTAAACGATGTTTTTTGTCCAAAAGGGACCCCGAGCTCATGTCCAAAGGCTATTAGTTTTGATCGTCGGTTCGTTTGGCATTGAAATGGGTCTAAAACAACACAAAACTCTCCAGCCATTGTTTTTGGAAAAATCACCCGCAACACGATGTCGTGGACGAGAACTTTTGGTAGTTTTTTTCGTCCTGCAAAAGGTAGGTTGAAAAAACCTCAAAACTCAAATGACAATTTTCCTATAGGTTTTGTAATGCTCATACTTGCTCTAGGAATTCCCATGCCGGTGGGTAGCATGATCTCAAAAAACATAAAATGTGTATTTGAAAGGCATAAACGATGTTTTTTCTCTTAAAGGGACCCCGAGCTCATGTCCAAAGGCTATTAGTTTTGATCGTCGGCCGTTTGGCATTGAACTAGGTCTAAAAAACCACAAAACTAGCTAGCAATTTTTTTTGCAAATATCACCGACAAATTGTTGTCGAGGACGAGAAGCTTTGGTGGTTTTTTTCGTCTCGCAAAAGGTAGGTTGTAAAAGCCTCAAAACTCGACCGATAATTTTCCTATAGGTTTTGTAATGCTCATACCGCTCTAGGAATTCCCATGCCGTACGGGTAGCATCATCTCGAAAAACATAAAATGTGTATTTGGAAGGCCTAAACGATGTTTTTTCTCCAAAAGGGACCACGAGCTCATGTCCAAATGCTATTAGTTTTGATCGTCGGCTTGTCCGGCATTGAAATGGGTCTAAAACAACACAAAACTCTCCGGCCATTGTTTTTGGAAAAATCACCGCAACACGATGTCAAGGACGAGAACTTTCGGTGGTTTTTTTCGTCCTGCAAAAGGTAGGTTGAAAAGGCCTCAAAAATCGACCGACAATTTTCCTATAGGTTTTGTAATGCTCATACCGTTCTAGGAATTCTCATGCCCGGTGGGTAGCATGATCTCGAAAAACATAAAATGTGTATTTGAAAGGCGTAAACGATGTTTTTTTCTCCTAAAGGGACCACGAGCTCATGGCCAAAGGCTATTAGTTTTGATTGTCGTCTCGTTTGGCATTGAGCTGGGTCTAAAAAATCACAAAACTAGCCGGTATTTTTTTTTCACAAAATCACCGGCAAAACGTTGTCGAGGACGAGAAGTTTTGGTGGTTTTTTTCGTCCGGCAAAGGGTAGGTTGTAAAAGCCTCAAAACTCGACTCGGAATTTTCCTATAGGTTTTGTAATGCTCATACCGCTCTAGTAATTCCCATGCTCGGCGGGGAGCATCATCTCGAAAAACATAAAATGTGTATTTGGAAGGCCTAAACGATGTTTTTTGTCCAAAAGGGACCACCGAGCTCATGTCCAAAGGCTATTAGTTTTGATCGTCGGCTCGTTTGGCATTGAAATGGGTCTAAAACAACACAAAACTCTCCGACCATTGTTTTTGGAAAAATCACCCGCAACACGATGTCATGGACGAGAACTTTTGGTAGTTTTTTTCGTCCCGCAAAAGGTAGGTTGAAAAAACCTCAAAACTCAAATGACAATTTTCCTATAGGTTTTGTAATGCTCATACTCGCTCTAGGAATTCCCATGCCGGTGGGTAGCATGATCTCGAAAAACATAAAATGTGTATTTGAAATGCATAAACGATGTTTTTTCTCTTAAAGGGACCCCGAGCTCATGTCCAAAGGCTATTAGTTTTGATCGTCGGCCGTTTGGCATTGAACTCGGGTCTAAAAAACCACAAAACTAGCTAGCAATTTTTTTTTGCAAATATCACCGAGCAAATTGTTGTCGAGGACGAGAAGCTTTGGTGGTTTTTTTCGTCCCGCAAAAGGTAGGTTGTAAAAGCCTCAAAACTCGACCGATAATTTTCCTATAGGTTTTGTAATGCTCATACCGCTCTAGGAATTCCCATGCCGGTCGGGTAGGATCATCTCGAAAAACATAAAATGTGTATTTGGAAGGCCTAAACGATGTTTTTTCTCCAAAAGGGACCACGAGCTCATGTCCAAATGCTATTAGTTTTGATCGTCGGCTTGTCCGGCATTGAAATGGGTCTAAAACAACACAAAACTCTCCGGCCATTGTTTTTGGAAAAATCACCCGCAACACGATGTCAAGGACGAGAACTTTCGGTGGTTTTTTTCGTCCTGCAAAAGGTAGGTTGAAAAGGCCTCAAAAATCGACCGACAATTTTCCTATAGGTTTTGTAATGCTCATACCGTTCTAGGAATTCTCATGCCCGGTGGGTAGCATGATCTCGAAAAACATAAAATGTGTATTTGAAAGGCGTAAACGATGTTTTTTTCTCCTAAAGGGACCCCGAGCTCATGGCCAAAGGCTATTAGTTTTGATTGTCGTCTCGTTTGGCATTGAACCGGGTCTAAAAAATCACCAAACTAGCCGGTAATTTTTTTTTCACAAAATCACCGGCAAAACGTTGTCGAGGACGAGAAGTTTTGGTGGTTTTTTTCGTCCGGCAAAGGGTAGGTTGTAAAAGCCTCAAAACTCGACTCGGAATTTTCCTATAGGTTTTGTAATGCTCATACCGCTCTAGGAATTCCCATGCCGGCGGGTAGCATCGTCTCGAAAAACATAAAATGTGTATTTGGAAGGCCTAAACGATGTTTTTTGTCCAAAAGGGACCCCGAGCTCATGTCCAAAGGGTATTAGTTTTGATCGTCGGCTCGTTTGGCATTGAAATGGGTCTAAAACAACACAAAACTCTCCGAGCAATTGTTTTTCGAAAAATCACCCGCAACACGATGTCGAGGACGAGAACTTTTGGTGGTTTTTTTCGTCCCGCAAAAGGTAGGTTGAAAAAGCCTCAAAACTCGAATGACAATTTTCCAATAGGTTTTGTAATGCTCATACCGCTCTAGGAATTCCCATGCCCGGTGGGTAGCATGATGTCGAAAAACATAAAATGTGTATTTGAAAGGTGTAAACGATGTTTTTTCTACTAAAGGGACCCCGAGCTCATGGCCAAAGGCTATTAGTTTTGATCGTCGGCTCGTTTGGCATTGAACTCGGGCCTAAAAAACCACAAAACTAGGCAGCAATTTTTTTTGACAAAATCACCGATAAAACGTTGTCGAGGACGAGAAGTTTTCGTGGTTTTTTTCTTATGGCAAAAGGTAGGTTGTAAAAGCCTCAAAACTCGACTCGGAATTTCCCTATAGGTTTTGTAATGCCGATACCGCTCTAGGAATTCCCATGCCGGCGGGTAGCATCATCTCGAAAAACATAAAATGTGTATTTGGAAGGCCTAAACGATGTTTTTTGTCCAAAAGGGACTCGAGCTCATGTCCAAAGGGTATTAGTTTTGATCGTCGGTTCGTTTGGCATTGAAATGGGTCTAAAACAACACAAAACTCTCCGGCCATTGTTTTTCAAAAAATCACCCGTAACACGATGTCGAGGACGAGAACTTTTGGTGGTTTTTTTCGTCCCGCAAAAGGTAGGTTGTAAAAGCCTCAAAACTCGACTTACAATTTTCTTATAGGTTTTGTAACACTCATACTCGCTCCGGGAATTCCTATGCCCTATTGTTAGCATCATCTCGAAAAACATAAAATATATATTTTGAGGGCCTAAACGATGTTTTTTCTCCAAAAGGGACCACGAGCTCATGCCAAAGGCTATTAGTTTTGATCGTCGGCTTGTTTGCCATTGAACCGAGTCAAAAAAACCACAAAACTAGCCAACAATATTTTTTGTAAAAATCACCGGCAAAACGTTGTCGAGGACGAGAAGCTTTGGTGGTTTTTTTCGTCTTGCAAAAGGTAGGTTGTAAAAGCCTCAAAACTCGACCGACAATTTTCCAATAGGTTTTGTAATGCTCATACCGCTCTAGGAATTCCAATGCTCGGCGAGTAGCATTATCTCAAAAAACATAAAATGTGTTTTTGGATGGCCCAAACGATGTTTTTTCTCCAAAAGGGACCCCGAGCTCATGTCCAAAGGCTATTAGTTTTGATCGTCGGCTCGTTTGGCATTGAAATGGGTCTAAAACAACACAAAACTAGCCGACCATTGTTTCGCAAAAATCACCCGTAACACGATGTAGAGGACGAGAAGTTTTGGTGGTTTTTTTCATCCAACAAAAGGTAGGTGTAATGGCCTCAAAACTCGATTGACAATTTTCCTACGAGTTTTGTAATGCTCATACCGCTTTAGGAATTCCCATGCTCGGCAAGCGTAATCATCTCGAAAAAAATAAAATGTGTATTTGGAAAGCGTAAACGATATTTTTTCTTCAAAAGGGACCACGAGTCGATGTCCAAAGGCTATTAGTTTTGATCGTCGGCTCGTTTGGCATTGAACTCGGGTCTAAAAAACCACAAAACTAGCAAGTAATTTTTTTTGGAAAAATCACCGGCAAAACGTTGTAGAGGATGAGAAGTTTTGGTGGTTTTTTTCGTACGAAAAAAGGGAGGTTGTAAAAGCCTCAAAACTCGACCGACAATTTTCCTATAGGTTTTGTAATGCTCATACTCGCTCCAGGAATTCCCATGTCCGGCGGTTAGCATCATCTTGAAAAACATAAAATGCGTATTTTGAGGGCCTAAACGATGTTTTTCTCCAAAAGGGACCCGGAGCTCATACCAAAGGCTATTAGTTTTGATCGTCGCTTGTTTCGCATTGAACTAGGTCAAAAAAACAACAAAACTAGCCAACAATATTTTTTGGAAAAATCACCTACAAAACGTTGTCGAAGACGAGAAGCTTTGGTGGTTTTTTTCGTCCGGCAAAAGGTAGGTTGTAAAAGCCTCAAAACTCGACTCGAATTTTTCTATAGGTTTTGTAATGCTCATACCGCTCTAGGAATTCCCATGCCGGCGGGTAGCATCATCTCAAAAAACGAGAAAATGTGTATTTGGAAGGCGTAAACGATGTTTTTTCTCCAAAAGGGACCCCGAGTCGATGTCCAAAGTCTATTAGTTTTGATCGTCGGCTCGTTTCGCATTGAACTCGGATCTAAAAAACCACATAACTAGCCGGTAATTTTTTTTTCGCAAAAATCACCGGCAAACGTTGTCGAGGATGAGAAGTTTTGGTTGTTTTTTTCGTCCGACAAAAGGTAGGTTGTAAAAGCCTCAAAACTCGACCGACAATTTTCCTAGAGGTTCCGTAACACTCATATCGCTCTAGGAATTCCCATGCCCGACGGGTAGCATCATCTCGAAAAACATAAAATGTGAATTTGGAAGGCGTAAAAGATGTTTTTTCTCCAAAGGGACCCCGAGCTCATGTCCAAAGGCTATTAGTTTTGATCGTCGGCTCGTTTGCATTGAATCGGGTCTAAAAAACCACAAAACTAGCAAGCAATTGTTTTTTGAAAAAATCACCAGCAAAACGTTGTCGAGGATGAGAAGTTTTGGTGGTTCTTTTCGTATGAAAAAAGGGAGGTTTTAAAGGCCTCAAAACTCGACCGACAATTTTCCTATAGGTTTTGTAACGCTCATACTTGCTCCAGGAATTCCCATGCCCGGCGGTTAGCATCATCTCGAAAAGCATAAAATGCATATTTTGAGGACCTAAACGATGTTTTTTATCCAAAAGGGACCTTGAGCTCATGCCAAAGGCTATTAGTTTGGATCGTCGGCTTGTTTGGCATTGAACTGGGTCAAAAAAACCACAAAACTAGCCGACAATATTTTTTGGAAAAATCACCGGCAAAACGTTGTCGAGGACGAGAAGATTTGGTGGTTTTTTTCGTCTCGTAAAAGGTAGGTTGTAAAAGCCTCAAAACTCAATTGACAATTTTCCTATAGGTTTTGTAATGCTCATACCGCTCTAGGAATTCCCATGCCGTACGGGTAGCATCATCTCGAAAAACATAAAATGTGTATTTGGAAGGTCTAAACGATGTTTGTTCTCCAAAAGGGACCACGAGCCGATGTCCAAAGGCTATTAGTTTTGATCGTTCGCTCGTTTGGCATTTAAATGGGTCTAAAACAACACAAAACCAGCTAGCCATTGTTTTTGCAAAAATCACCCGCAACACGATGTCGAGGACGAGAACTTTTGGTGGTTTTTTTCGTCCGGCAAAAGGTAGGTTCTAAAAGCCTCAAAACTCGACCGACAATTTTTGTATAGGTTTTGTAACGCTCATACCGCTCTAGGAATTCCCATGCCCGACGGGTAGCATCATTTCGAAAAACATAAAATGTGTATTTGGAAGGCGTAAACGATGTTTTTTCTCCAAAAGGGACCTTGAGTCGATGTCCAAAGGTTATTAGTTTTAATCATCGGCTCATTTGGCATTGAACTGGGTCTAAAAAACCACAAAACTAGCAAGCAATTTTTTTTTGTAAAAATCACAGGCAAAACGTTGTCGAGGACGACAAGTTTTGGTGGTTTTTTTTATCTAGCAAAAGGAAGGTTGTGAAAGCCTCAAAACTCGACCGACAATTTTCCTATAGGTTTTGTACTCGCTCATACCGCTCTAGGAATTCCCATGCCCGGTGGGTAGCATCATCTCAAAAAACATAAAATGTGTATTTGGAAGGCGTAAACGATGTTTTTTCTCCAAAAGGGACCCCGAGCCGATGTCCAAAGGCTATTAGTTTTGATCGTCGGCTCGTTTGGCATTGAACCGAGTCTAAAAAACCACATAACTAGCCAGCAATTTTTTTTGCAAAAATCACCGAGCAAAACGTTGTCGAGGATGAGAAGTTTTGGTTCTTTTTTCGTCCGAAAAAAGGTAGGTTGTAAAAGCCTCAAAACTCGACCGACAATTTTCCTACGGCTTTTGTAACGCTCATACTCGCTCTAGGAATTCCCACGCCCGACGGGTAGCATCATCTCGAAAAACATAAAATGTGGATTTGGAAGGGGTAAAAGATGTTTTTTCTCCAAAGGGACCCCGAGCTCATGTCCAAAGGCTATTAGTTTTGATCGTTGGCTCGTTTGCATTGAACTGGGTCTAAAAAACCACAAAACTAGCAAGCAATTGTTTTTCGAAAAAATCACCAGACAAAACGTTGTCGAGGATGAGAAGTTTTGGTGGTTCTTTTCGTACGAAAAAAGGGAGGTTTTAAAGGCCTCAAAACTCGACCGATAATTTTCCTATAGGTTTTGTAACGCTCATATCGCTCCGGGAATTCCCATGCCCGACGGTTAGCATCATCTTGAAAAACATAAAATGCGTATTTTGAGGACCTAAACGATGTTTTTTTATCCAAAAGGGACCCCGAGCTCATGCCAAAGGCTATTAGTTTGGATCGTCGGCTTGTTTGGCATTGAACCGGGTCAAAAAAACCACAAAACTAGCCGAGCAATATTTTTTGGAAAAATCACCGGCAAAACGTTGTCGAGGACGAGAAGCTTTGGTGGTTTTTTCCGTCTCGTAAAAGGTAGGTTGTAAAAGCCTCAAAACTCAATTGACAATTTTCCTATAGGTTTTGTAATGCTCATACCGCTCTAGGAATTCCCATGCCCGGTCGGGTAGCATCATCTCGAAAAACATAAAATGTGTATTTGGAAGGTCTAAACGATGTTTGTTCTCCAAAAGGGACCCCGAGCCGATGTCCAAAGGCTGTAGTTTTGATCGTCCGCTCGTTTGGCATTTAAATGGGTCTAAAACAACACAAAACCAGCTAGCCATTGTTTTTGCAAAAATCACCCGCAACACGATGTCGAGGACGAGAACTTTTGGTGGTTTTTTTCGTCCGGCAAAAGGTAGGTTCTAAAAGCCTCAAAACTCGACCGACAATTTTTGTATAGGTTTTGTAACGCTCAAACCGCTCTAGGAATTCCCATGCCCGACGGGTAGCATCATCTCGAAAAACATAAAATGTGTATTTGGAAGGCGTAAACGATGTTTTTTCTCCAAAAGGGACCCTAAGTCGATGTCCAAAGGTTATTAGTTTTAATCATCGGCTCATTTGGCATTGAATCGGGTCTAAAAAACCACAAAACTAGCCAGCAATTTGTTTCGCAAAAATCACCGGCAAAACGTTGTCGAGGATGAGAAGTTTTGGTTCTTTTTTTCGTCCGAAAAAGGTAGGTTGTAAAAGCCTCAAAACTCGACCGACAATTTTCCTACGGGTTTTGTAACGCTCATACTCGCTCTAGGAATTCCCATGCCCGTGGGTAGCATTGTCTCGAAAAACATAAAATGTATTTTTTGAGGGCCTAAACGATGTTTTTTCTCCAAAAGGGACCCCGAGCTCATGCCAAAGGCTATTAGTTTTGATCGTCGGCTTGTTTGGCATTGAACCGGGTCAAAAAAACCACAACACTAGCTAGCAATATTTTTTGGAAAACTCACCAGCAAAACATTGTCGAGGACAAGAAGCTTTGGTGGTTTTTTTCGTCCTGCAAAAGGTAGGTTGTAAAAGCCTCAAAACTCAATTGACAATTTTCCTATAGGTTTTGTAATGGTCATACCGCTCTAGGAATTCCCATGCCCGACGGGTAGCATCATCTCAAAAAACATAAAATGTGTATTTGGAAGGCCTAAACGATGTTTTTTCCCCAAAAGGGACCCCGAGCTAATGTCCAAAGGCTATTAGTTTTGATCGTCGGCTCGTTTGGCATTGAACCGGGTCTAAAAAACCACATAACTAGCCAGCAATTTTTTTTTGCAAAAATCACCGGCAAAACGTTGTCGAGGATGAGAAGTTTTGGTTGTTTTTTTCGTCCGACAAAAGGTAGGTTGTAAAAGCCTCGAAAACTCGACCGATAATTTTCCTACGGGTTTTGTAACGCTCATACCGCTCTAGGAATTCCCATGCCCGGCGGGTAGCATCATCTCAAAAAACATAAAATGTGTATTTGCAAAGCGTAAACGATGTTTTTTCTCCAAAAGGGACCCCGAGCTCATGTCCAAAGGCTATTAGTTTTGATCGTCGGCTCGTTTGGCATTGAACTCGGGTCTAAAAAACTACAAAACTAGCCGATAATTTGTTTTTGCAAAAATCACCGACAAAACGTTGTTGAGGATGAGAAGTTTTGGTGGTTTTTTTCGTTCGACAAAATGTAGGTTGTAAAAGCCTCAAAACTCGAATAATAATTATCCTACGGGTTTTGTAATGCTCATACCGCTCTAGGAATTCCCATGCCGGCGGGTAGCATCGTCTCGAAGAACATAAAATGTGTATGTGGAAGGCGTAAACAATGTTTTTTTTCCAAAAGTGGCCCTAAGCTCATGTCCAAAGGGTTTTAGTTTTATCGTTGGCTCGTTTGGCATTGAACTGGGTCTAAAAAACCACAAAACTAGCCAGCAATTTTTTTTTGCAAAAATCACCGGCAAAACGTTCTCGACGACGAGAAGTTTTGGTGGATTTTTTCATCCGGCAAAAGGTAGGTTGTAAAAGCCTAAAAACTTGACCGACAATTTTCCTATTGGTTTTGTAATGCTCATACCGCTCTAGGAATTCCCATGCCCGGCAGGTAGCATCATCTCAAAAAACATAAAATGTGTATTTGGAAGGTCTAAACGATGTTTTTTCTCCAAAAGGGACCTTGAGCTCATGTCCAAAGGCTATTAGTTTTGATCGTTGGCTCGTTTGGCATTGAAATGGGTCTAAAACAACACATAACTAGCCGGCCATTGTTTTTGGAAAAATCACCCGTAACACGATGTCGAGGACGAAAAGTTTTGGTGGTTTTTTTGTCCGGCAAAAGGTAGGTTGTAAAAGCCTCAAAATTCGACCGACAATTTTCCTACGGGTTTTGTAACGCTCATACCGCTCCAGGAATTCTTATGCTCGATTGCGAGCATCATCTCAAAAAACATAAAATGTGTATTTTGAGGGCCTAAACGATGTTTTTTCTCCAACAGAGACCTTGAGCTCATGTCCAAAGGCTATTATTTTTTATCATTGGCTCGTTTGGCATTGAAATGGGTCTAAAACAACACAAAACTAGCCGGCCATTGTTTTTGCAAAAATCGCCCGTAACACGATGTCGAGGACGACAAGTTTTGGTGGTTTTTTTTGTCCGGCAAAAGGTAGGTTGTAAAAGCCTCAAAACTCGATTGACAAATTTCCTACGGGTTTTGTAATGCTCATACCACTCCGAGAATTCTTATGCCCTGTCGCTAGCATCATCTCGAAAAATATAAAGTGTATTTGAAAGGCGTAAACGTTGTTTTTTCTCCAAAAGGGACCCCGAGCTCATTTCCAAAGGCTATTAGTTTTGATCATCGGCTCATTTGGCATTGATCCGGGTCTAAAAAACCATAAAACTAGCCAGCAATTTTTTTTGCAAAAATCACCGGCAAAACGTTGTCGAGGACGAGAAGTTTTGGTGGTTTTTTTCGTTTGGCAAAAGGTAGGTTGTAAAAGCCTCAAAACTCGACCGATAATTTTCCTATAGGTTTTGTAACGCTCATAACGCTTTAGGAATTCCCATGCCCGATGGGTAGCATCATCTCGAAAAACATAAAATGTATTTGGAAGGCGTAAACGATGTTTTTGCTCCAAAAAGGACCCCGAGTCGATGTCCAAAGGCTATTAGTTTTGATCGTCGGTTCGTTTGGCATTGAACCGGGTTTAAAAAACTACAAAACTAGCCAGCAATTTGTTTTTTGTTAAAATCACCGGCAAAACGTTGTCGAGGATGAGAAGTTTTGGTGGTTTTTCTTGTCCGACAAAATGTAGGTTGTAAAAGCCTCAAAACTCGAATAATAATTATCCTACGGGTTTTGTAACGCTCATACCGCCCTAGGAATTCCCATGCCCGACGGGTAGCATCGTCTCGAAAAACATAAAATGTGTATTTAGAAGGCCTAAACGATGTTTTTTCTCTAAAAGGGACCCTAAGCTCATGTCCAAAGGCTATTAGTTTTGATTCTCGGCTCATTTGGCATTGAAATTGGTCTAAAACAACACAAAAGTAGCCAACCATTGTTTTTGCAAAAATCACCCGTAACACGATGTCGAGGACGAGAAGTTTTGGTGGTTTTTTTCGTCGAGCAAAAGGTAGGTTGTAAAAGCGTCAAAACTCGACGGACAATTTTCCTATAGGTTTTGTAACGCTCATACCGCTTTAGGAATTCTTATGCCTGGTCTGCTAGCATCATCTCAAAAAACATAAAATGTGTATTTTGAGGGCTTAAACGATGTTTTTTCTCCAAAAAGGACCTTGAGCTAATGTCCAAAGGCTATTAGTTTTGATCATTGGCTCGTTTGGCATTGAAATGGGTCAAAAGGATCACAAAACTAGCTAGCCATTTTTTTTGCAAAAATCACCCGCAACACGTAGTCGAGGACGAGAAGTTTTGGTGGTTTTTTTCGTCCCGCAAAAGGTAGGTTGTAAAATCCTCAAAACTCGACCGATAATTTTCCTACGGGTTTTGTAACGCTCATACCGCTCCGAGAATTCCCATATCCGACGGCTAGCATCATCTCGAAAAACATAAAATGTGTATTTTGAGCGCTTAAACGATGTTTTTTTCTCCAAAAAGGACCCCGAACTCATGTCCAAAGGCTATTAGTTTTGATCAACGGCTCGTTTTGGCATTGAACCGGATCTAAAAATCCACAAAACTAGCCGATAATTTTTTTTGCAAAAATAAGCGGCAAAACGTTGTCGAGGACGAGAAATTTTGGTGGTTTTTTCCGTTTAGCAAAAGGTAGGTTGTAAAAGCCTCAATACTCGACCGACAATTTTGCTATAGGTTTTGTAATGCTCATACCGCTCTAGGAATTCCCATGCCCGTGGGTAGCATCATCTCGAAAAACATAAAATGTGTATTTGGAAGGCCTAAACGATGTTTTTTCTCCAAAAGGGACTACGAGCTCATGTCCAAAGACTATTAGATTTGATCTTCGGCTCGTTTGGCATTGAAATGAGTCTAAAATAACAAAAAACTAGCCGACCATTGTTTTCACAAAAATCACCCGCAACACGATGTCGAGGACGAGAACTTTGGGTAGTTTTTTACGTCCGGCAAAAGGTAGGTTGTAAAAGCCTCGAAACTCGACCGACAATTTTCCTACAGGTTTTGTAACGCTCATACCGCTCTAGAAATTCCCATGCCCGGTGGGTAGCATCATCTCGAAAAACATAAAATGTGTATTTGGAAAGCATAAACGATGTTTTTTCTCCAAAAGGGACCCCGAGCTCATGTCCAAAGGCTATTAGTATTGATCGTCGGCTCGTTTGGCATTGAACTCGGGTCTAAAAAACCACATAACTAGGCAACAATTTTTTTTTACAAAAATCACCGATAAAACGTTCTCGAGGATGAGAAGTTTTGGTGGTTTTTTTCATCCGGCAAACGGTAGGTTGTAAAGGCCTCAAAACTCGATTCACAATTTTCCTATTGGTTTTGTAATGCTCATACCGCTCTAGGAATTTCCATGCCCGGCAGGTAGCATCGTCTCAAAAAACATAAAATGTGCATTTGGAAGGCCTAAATGATGTTTTTTCTCCAAAAGGGACCTTGAGCTCATGTCCAAAGCTATTAGTTTTGATCGTCGGCTCGTTTGGCATTGAAATGGGTCTAAAACAACACAAAACTAGCCGACCATTGTTTTTGCAAAAATCACCCATAACACGATGTCGAGGATGACAATTTTTGTTGGTTTTTTTTATCCGGCAAAAGGTAGGTTGTAAAAGCCTCAAAACTCGACCGATAATTTTCCTATAGGTTTTGTAACGCTCATACCGCTCCAAGAATTCTTATGCCCTGTCGCTAGCATCATCTCGAAAAACATAATGTGTATTTGGAAGGTGTAAACGTTGGTTTTTCTCCGAAAGGGACCCCGAACTCATTTCCAAAGGCTATAAGTTTTGATCGTCGGCTCGTTTGGCATTGATCCGGGTCTAAAAAACCACAAAGCTAGCCGGTAATTTTTTTTTGCAAAAATCACCCGCAACACGATGTCGAGGAGTTTTGGTGGTTTTTTTCGTCCCACAAAAGGTAGGTTGTAAAAGCCTCAAAACTCGACCGATAAGTTTCCTATAGGTTTTGTAACGCTCATAACGCTTTAGGAATTCCCATGCCCGTGGGTAGCATCATCTCGAAAAACATAAAATGTATTTGGAAGGCGTAAACGATGTTTTTGCTCCAAAAAGGACCCCGAGCCGATGTCCAAAGGCTATTATTTTGATCGTCGATTCGTTTGGCATTGAACTCGGGTTTAAAAAACTACAAAACTAGCCGACAATTTGTTTTTTGTTAAAATCACCGGCAAAACGTTGTCGAGGATGAGAAGTTTTGGTGGTTTTTCTTGTCCGACAAAATGTAGGTTGTAAAAGCCTCAAAACTCGAATAATAATTATCCTACGGGTTTTGTAACGCTCATACCGCCCTAGGAATTCCCATGCCCGACGGGTAGCATCGTCTCGAAAAACATAAAATGTGTATTTAGAAGGCCTAAACGATGTTTTTTCTCTAAAAGGGACCCTAAGCTCATGTCCAAAGGCTATTAGTTTGATTCTCGGCTCATTTGGCATTGAAATTGGTCTAAAACAACACAAAAGTAGCCAACCATTGTTTTTGCAAAAATCGCCCGTAACACGATGTCGAGGACGAGAAGTTTTGGTGGTTTTTTTCGTCGGGCAAAAGGTAGGTTGTAAAAGCGTCAAAACTCGACGGACAATTTTCCTATAGGTTTTGTAACGCTCATACCGCTTTAGGAATTCTTATGCCCGGTCGCTAGCATCATCTCAAAAAATATAAAATGTGTATTTTGAGGGCCTAAACGATGTTTTTTCTCCAAAAAGAGCTTGAGCTAATGTCCAAAGGCTATTAGTTTTGATCATTGGCTCGTTTGGCATTGAAATGGGTCAAAAGGATCACAAAACTAGCTAGCCATTTTTTTTGCAAAAATCACTCGCAACACGTAGTCGAGGACGAGAAGTTTTGGTGGTTTTTTTCGTCCCGCAAAAGGTAGGTTGTAAAATCCTCAAAACTCGACCGATAATTTTCCTACGAGGTTTTGTAACGCTCATACCGCTCCGGGAATTCCCATGTCCGACGGCTAGCATCATCTCGAAAAACATAAAATGTGTATTTTGAGCGCTTAAACGATGTTTTTTCTCCAAAAAGGACCCCGAACTCATGTCCAAAGGCTATTAGTTTTGATCAACGGCTCGTTTTGGCATTGAACTCGGATCTAAAAATCCACAAAACTAGCCGATAATTTTTTTTGCAAAAATAACTGGCAAAACGTTGTCGAGGACGAGAAATTTTGGTGGTTTTTTCCGTTTAGCAAAAGGTAGGTTGTAAAAGCCTCAATACTCGACCGACAATTTTGCTATAGGTTTTGTAATGCTCATACCGCTCTAGGAATTCCCATGCCCGGTGGGTAGCATCATCTCGAAAAACATAAAATGTGTATTTGGAAGGCCTAAACGATGTTTTTTCTCCAAAAGGGACTACGAGCTCATGTCCAAAGACTATTAGATTTGATCTTCGGCTCGTTTGGCATTGAAATGAGTCTAAAATAACAAAAAACTAGCCAGCCATTGTTTTCACAAAAATCACCCGCAACACGATGTCGAGGACGAGAACTTTGGGTAGTTTTTTACGTCCGGCAAAAGGTAGGTTGTAAAAGCCTCGAAACTCGACCGACAATTTTCCTACAGGTTTTGTAACGCTCATACCGCTCTAGAAATTCCCATGCCCGGTGGGTAGCATCATCTCGAAAAACATAAAATGTGTATTTGGAAGCATAAACGATGTTTTTTCTCCAAAAGGGACCCCGAGCTCATGTCCAAAGGCTATTAGTATTGATCGTCGGCTCGTTTGGCATTGAACCGGGTCTAAAAAACCACATAACTAGCCAACAATTTTTTTTTACAAAAATCACCGACAAAACGTTCTCGAGGATGAGAAGTTTTGGTGGTTTTTTTCATCCGGCAAATGGTAGGTTGTAAAGGCCTCAAAACTCGATTGACAATTTTCCTATTGGTTTTGTAATGCTCATACCGCTCTAGGAATTTCCATGCCCAGCGAGTAGCATCGTCTCAAAAAACATAAAATGTGTATTTGGAAGGCCTAAATGATGTTTTTTCTCCAAAAGGGACCTTGAGCTCATGTCCAAAGCTATTAGTTTTGATCGTCGGCTCGTTTGGCATTGAAATGGGTCTAAAACAACACAAAACTAGCCGGCCATTGTTTTTGCAAAAATCACCCATAACACGATGTCGAGGATGACAATTTTTGTTGGTTTTTTTATCCGGCAAAAGGTAGGTTGTAAAAGCCTCAAAACTCGACCGATAATTTTCCTATAGGTTTTGTAACGCTCATACCGCTCCAAGAATTCTTATGCCCGATCGCTAGCATCATCTCGAAAAACATAATGTGTATTTGGAAGGTGTAAACGTTGGTTTTTCTCCGAAAGGGACCCCGAGCTCATTTCCAAAGGCTATAAGTTTTGATCGTCGGCTCGTTTGGCATTGATCCGGGTCTAAAAAACCACAAAGCTAGCCAGACAATTTTTTTTTGCAAAAATCACCCGCAACACGATGTCGAGGAGTTTTGGTGGTTTTTTTCGTCCCACAAAAGGTAGGTTGTAAAAGCCTCAAAACTCGACCGATAATTTTCCTACGGGTTTTGTAATGCTCATACCGCTCCAGGAATTCCCATGTCCGACGGCTAGCATCATCTCGAAAAACATAAAATGTGTATTTTGAGCGCTTAAACGATGTTTTTTCTCCAAAAAAGACCCCGAGCTCATGTCCAAAGGCTATTAGTTTTGATCGACGACTCGTTTGGCATTGAATCGGGTCTAAAAATCCACAAAACTAGCCGGTAATTTTTTTTTGCAAAAATCATCGGCAAAACGTTGTCGAGGACGAGATATTTTGGTAGTTTTTTTCGTTCGGCAAAAGGTAGGTTCTGAAAGCCTCAAAACGCGATTGATAATTTTCATATAGGTTTTGTAACGCTCATACCGCTCTAGGAAATCTCATGACCGGCGGGTAGCATCATCTCGAAAAACATAAAATGTGTATTTGGAAGGCGTAAACGATGTTTTTTCTCCAAAAGGGACCCCGAGCTCATGTCTAAAGGCTATTAGTTTTGATTGCCGGCTCGTTTGGCTTTGAACCGGGTCTAAAACAACACAAAACTAGCCGACCATTTTTTTTGCAAAAATCACCCGCAACACGATGTCGACGATGAGAAGTTTAGGTGGTTTTTTTTGTCCGGTAAAAGGTAGGTTGTAAAAGCCTCAAAACTCGATTGAGAATTTTCCTACAGGTATTGTAACGCTCATACCGCTCTAGGAATTCTTATGCCCAGCAGCCTAGCATCACCTCGAAAAGCATAAATTATCTATTTTCGGGGCCTAAACGATGTTTTTTCTCCAAAAGGGATCCCGAGCTCATGTACAAAGGCTATTAGTTTTGATCGTTGGCTCATTTGGCATCAAACTCGGGTCTAAAACAACTCAAAACTAGCAAGCAATTATTTTGGAAAAATCACAAGCAAAACGTTGTCGAGGACGAGAAGTTTTGGTAGTTTTTTTCATCCGGCAAAAGATAGATTGAAAAAGCCTTAAAACTAGACGAGATAATTTTCCTATAGGTTTTGTAACGCTCATCCCGCTCTAGGAATTCCCATGCCCGACGGCAAGCATCATCTCAAAAAACATTAAATGTGCATTTGGAAGGCCTAAACAATGTTTTTTCTCCAAAAGGGACCCCGAGCTCATGTCCAAAGGCTATTAGTTTTGATCGTCGGCTCGTTTGGCAATGAAATGGTTCTAAAACAATGCAAAACTAGCAACCCATATTTATTGCAAAAATCACCCGCAACACGATGTCGAGGATGAGAAGTTTTGGTGGTTTTCTTCGTTCGGCAAAAGGTAGGTTGTAAAAGCCTTAAAACTCAACCGATAATTTTCCTACAAGATTTGTAACGCTCATACCGCTCCGTAAATTCCCACGCCCGACTGTTAGCATCATCTCGAAAAACATAAAATGTGTATTTTGTGGGCCTAAACAATGTTTTTTCTCCAAAAAGGACCTCGAGCTCATGTCCAAAGGCTATTAGTTTTGATCATCGGTTCGTTTGGCATTGAACCGGGTCTAAAACAACACAAAACTAGCCGACCATTTTTTTTGCAAAAATCACCCGCAACACGATGTCGAGGATGAAAAGTTTTGGTGGTTTTTTTTGTCTAGTAAAAGGTAGGTTTAAAAGCCTCAAAACTCGATTGAGAATTTTCCTACGGGTATTGTAACGCTTATACCGCTCTAGGAATTCTTATGCCCAACGAGCTAGCATCATCTCGAAAAGCATAAATTATGAATTTTCGGGGCTTAAACGATGTTTTTTCTCCAAAAGGGATCCCGAGCTCATGTCCAAAGGCTATTAGTTTTGATTGTTGGCTCATTTGGCATCAAACTTGGTCTAAAACAACTCAAAACTAGTAAGCAATTTTTTTAGAAAAATCACAAGCAAAATGTTGTCGAGGACGAGAAGTTTTGATTGTTTTTTTCATCCGAAAAAGATAGGTTGTAAAAGCCTCAAAACTAGACTCGATAATTTTCCTATAGGTTTTGTAACGCTCATACCGCTCTAGGAATTCCCATGCCCGACGGCAAGCATCATCTCGAAAAACATAAAATGTGCATATGGAAGGCCTAAACAATGCTTTTTCTCCAAAAGGGACCCCGAGCTCATGTCCAAAGGCTATTAGTTTTGATCGTCGGCTCGTTTGGCATTGAAATGGGTCTAAAATAACACAAAACTAGCCGGCCATTTTTTTTGCAAAAATCACCCGCAACACGATTTCAAGGACGAGAAGTTTTGGTGGTTTTCTTCTTTCGGCAAAAGGTAGGTTGTAAAAGCCTTAAAACTCGACCGATAATTTTCCTACAAGATTTGTAACGCTCATACCGCTCCGAGAATTCCCACGCCCGACTATTAGCATCATCTCGAAAAACATAAAATGTGTATTTTGAGGGCCTAAACAATGTTTTTTCTCCAAAAGGGACCCCGAGCTCATGTCCAAAGGCTATTAGTTTTGATCATCGGCTCATTTGACATTGAACCGGGTCTAAAGCAACACAAAATTAGCCGACCATTTTTGTTGCAAAAAATCACCCGCACACGATGTCGAGGACGAGAAGTTTTGGTGGTTTTTTTCGTCCGGCAACAAGTTGGTTGTAAAAGCCTCAAAACTCGACCGATAATTTTCCTACGGGTTTTGTAACGATCATACTCGCTCCAAGAATTTTAGTGCCCAGTTGTTAGCATCATCTCGAAAAATATAAAATGTGTATTTTGTGGGTCGAAACGATGTTTTTTCTCCAAAAGGGACCCCGAGCTCATCTCCAAAGTCTATTAGTTTTGATCATCGGCTCGATTGGCATTGAACTCGGGTCTAAAAGAACACAAAACTAGCCGACCATTTGTTTTGCAAAAATCACACGCAACACAATGTCAAGGATGAAAAGTTTTGGTGGTTTTTTTGTCCGGTAAAAGGTAGGTTGTAAAAGCCTCAAAACTCGACCGAGAATTTTCCTACGGGTATTGTAACGCTCATACCGCTCTAGGAATTCTTATGCCCAGCGGCTAGCATCATCTCGGAAAGCATAAATTGTGAATTTTCGGGGCCTAAATGATGTTTTTTCTCCAAAAGGGATCCCGAGCTCATGTCCAAAGGCTATTAGTTTTGATCGTTGGCTCATTTGGCATCAAACTGGGTCTAAAACAACTCAAAACTAGCAAGCAATTTTTTTAGAAAAATCACAAGCAAAACGTTGTAGAGTACAAGAAGTTTTGGTTGTTTTTTTCATCCGAAAAAAGATAGGTTGTAAAAGCCTCAAAACTAGACTCGATAATTTTCCTATAGGTTTTGTAACGCTCATACCGCTCTAGGAATTCCCATGCCCGCGGCAAGCATCATCTCGAAAAACATAAAATGTGCATTTGGAAGGCCTAAACAATGTTTTTTCTTCGGAAGGGACCCCGAGCTCATGTCCAAAGGCTATTAGTTTTGATCGTCGGCTCGTTTGGCATTGAAATGGGTCTAAAACAACACAAAACTAGCCGGCCATTTTTTTTGCAAAAATCACCCGCAACACGAATTCGAGGACGAGAAGTTTTGGTGGTTTTCTTCGTCCGGCAAAAGGTAGGTTGTAAAAGCCTTAAAACTCGACCGATAATTTTCCTACGGGTTTTGTAACGCTCATACCGCTCCGGGAATTCCCATGCCCGACTCGTTATCACCATCTCAAAAAAGATGAAATGTGTATTTTGAGGGCCTAAACAATGTTTTTTCTCCAAAAGGGACCTTGAGCTCATGTGCAAAGGCTATTAGTTTTGATCATCGACTCGTTTGACATTGAACCGGGTCTAAAACAACACAAAACTAGCCGACTATTGTTTTTGCAAAAATCACCCGCAACACGATGTCGAGGATGAGAAGTTTTGGTGATTTTTTTTGTTCGGTAAAAGGTAGGTTGTAAAAGCCTCAAAACTCAATTGAGAATTTTCCTACGAGTATTGTAACGCTCTTACCGCTCTAGGAAATTCTTATGCCCGACGGCTAGCATCATCTCGAGATACATAAAATGTGTATTTTCGGGGCCTAAACTATGTTTTTTCTCCAAAAGGGACTGCGAGCTCATATCCAAAGGCTATTAGTTTTGATCGTCGGCTTGTTTGGCATTAAACTGGGTCTAAAACAACTCAAAAGTAGCAAGCCATTTTTTTGGAAAAATCACAAGCAAAACATCGTCAAGGACGAGAACTTTTGGGGGTTTTGTTCGTCCGGCAAAAGGTAGGTTGTAAAAGCCTCAAAACTCGACTGATAATTTTTCTACAAGCATTGTAACGCTCATACCACTCGTAGGAATTCTTATGCCCGGCGGCTACCATCATCTCGAAAAACATAAATAGTGTATTTTGAGGGGATAAACAATGTTTTTTCTCCAAAAGGGACCTTAAGCTCATGTCCAAAGGCTATTAGTTTTGATCATTAGCTCGTTTGGCATTGAAATGGGTAGAAAAGAACAAAAAACTAGCCGGCCATTTTTTTTGCAAAAATCACCCGCAACACGTTGTCGAGGATGAAAAGTTTTTTCGTCCGGCAAAAGGTATGTTGTAAAAGCCTCAAAACACGACCGACAACTTTCCTACGGGTTTTCTAACTCTCATACCACTCTAGGAATTCCCATGTCCAGTGGCTAGCATCATCTCGAAAAACAAAAAATGTGTATTTTCGGGGCTCGAACGATGTTTTTTTTGCAAAAGGGACCCTAAGCTCACGTCCAAAGGCTATTAGTTTTGATCGTCGGCTCGTTTGGCATTGAACTCGGGTCTAAAACAACACAAAACTAGTCGGCCATTTTTTTTCAAAAATCACCCGTAAGACGTTGTCGAGGTCGAGAAATTTGGAAGTTTTTTTGTCCAGCAAAAGGTAGGTCATAAAAGCCTCGAACTCAACCGATAATTTTCCTACGGGTTTTGTAATTCTCATACCGCTCCGGGAATTCTTATGCCGGCGACTAGCATCATCTCGAAATACATCAAATGTGTATTTTGAGAGCCTAAACGATGTTTTTTCTCCAAAGGGGACCCTAAGCTCATGTCCGAAGGCTATTAGTTTTGATCGTCCGCTCGTTTGGCATTTAACGGGGTCCGAAAAACCATAAAACTAGCCAACAATTTTTTCGCAAAAATCACCCGCAAAACGTTGTCGAGGACGAGAAGTTTTGCTAGTTATTTTCGTCCGGCAAAAGGTAGGTTGTAAAAGCCTCGAAACTCAACCGATAATTTTCCTACGGGTTTTGTAATGCTCATACTCGCTCCAGGAATTCCCATGCCCGACGGCTAGCATCATGTCGAAAAATATAAAATGTGCATTTTAAGGGCCTAAACGATGTTTTTTCTCCAAAAGGGACCCCGAGCTCATGTCCAAAGGCTATTAGTTTTGATCATCGGCTTGTTTGGCATTGAACCGGGTCTAAAAATCACAAAACTAGCCGACAATTTTCTTTTGCAAAAATCACCGACAAAACGTTGTCGAGGATGAGAAATTTTGGTGGTTTTTTCATCCGGCAAAAGGTAGTTTGTAAAAACCTCAATACTCGACCGGCAATTTTCCTATAGGTTTTGTAACACTCATACCGCTCTAGGAATTCCCATGCCCGGTGGTTAGCATCATCTCAAAAAACATAAAATGTGTATTTTGAGGGCTTAAACGATGTTTTTTCTCTAAAAGAGACCCCGAGCTCATGCTCGGAAGGCTATTAGTTTTGATCCTCGGCTCGTTTGGCATTTAACTGGGTCTAAAACAACACAAAACTAGTCGGCCATTTTATTTCCAAAAATCACCCGTAAGACGTTGTCGAGGCTAAGAAATTTGGAAGTTTTTTTGTCCGAGCAAAAGGTAGGTCGTAAAAGCCTCGAACTCAATCGATAATTTTCCTACGGGTTTTGTAATGCTCATACCGCTCCAGGAATTCTTATGCCCGGCGGCTAGCATCATCCCGAAATACATCAAATGTGTATTTTGAGAGCCTAGACGATGTTTTTTCTCCAAAGGGGACCCTAAGCTCATGTCCAAAGGCTATTAGTTTTGATCGTCCGCTCGTTTGGCATTTAACCGGGTCCGAAAAACCATAAAACTAGCCAACAATTTTTTTTGCAAAAATCACCCGCAAAACGTTGTCGAGGACGAGAAGTTTTGCTAGTTATTTTCGTCCGGCAAAACGTAGGTTGTAAAAGCCTCGAAACTCAACCGATAATTTTCCTACAGGTTTTGTAATGCTCATACCGCTCTAGGAATTCCCATGCCCGACGGCTAGCATCATGTCGAAAAACATAAAATGTGCATTTTAAGGGCCTAAACGATGTTTTTTCTCCAAAAGGGACCCCGAGCTCATGTCCAAAGGCTATTAGTTTTGATCATCGGCTTGTTTGGCATTGAACCGGGTCTAAAAAATCACAAAACTAGCCAGCAATTTTCTTTTGCAAAAATCACCGACAAAACGTTGTCGAGGATGAGAAATTTTGGTGGTTTTTTCATCCGGCAAAAGGTAGTTTGTAAAAACCTCAATACTTGACTGGCAATTTTCCTATAGGTTTTGTAACACTCATACCGCTCTAGGAATTCCCATGCCCGGTGGTTAGCATCATCTCAAAAAACATAAAATGTGTATTTTGAGGGCTTCAACGATGTTTTTTCTCTAAAAGGGACCACGAGCTCATGCCGGAAGGCTATTAGTTTTGATCCTCGGCTCGTTTGGCATTTAACCGGGTCTAAAACAACACAAAACTAGTCGACCATTTTATTTCCAAAAATCACCCGTAAGACGTTGTCGAGGCTAAGAAATTTGGAAGTTTTTTTGTCCAACAAAAGGTAGGTCGTAAAAGCCTCGAACTCAATCGATAATTTTCCTACGGGTTTTGTAATGCTCATACCGCTCCAGGAATTCTTATGCCCGACGGCTAGCATCATCCCGAAATACATCAAATGTGTATTTTGAGAGCCTAGACGATGTTTTTTCTCCAAAGGGGACCCTAAGCTCATGTCCAAAGGCTATTAGTTTTGATCGTCCGCTCGTTTGGCATTTAACCGGGTCCGAAAAACCATAAAACTAGCCAACAATTTTTTTTGCAAAAATCACCCGCAAAACGTTGTCGAGGACGAGAAGTTTTGCTAGTTATTTTCGTCCGGCAAAACGTAGGTTGTAAAAGCCTCGAAACTCAACCGATAATTTTCCTACGGGTTTTGTAATGCTCATACCGCTCTAGGAATTCCCATGCCCGACGGCTAGCATCATGTCGAAAAACATAAAATGTGCATTTTAAGGGCCTAAACGATGTTTTTTCTCCAAAAGGGACCCCGAGCTCATGTCCAAAGGCTATTAGTTTTGATCATCCGCTTGTTTGGCATTGAACCGGGTCTAAAAAATCACAAAACTAGCAAGCAATTTTCTTTTGCAAAAATCACCGACAAAACGTTGTCGAGGATTAGAAATTTTGGTGGTTTTTTCGTCGAGCAAAAGGTAGGTTGTAAAAACCTCAATACTCGACTCGACAATTTTCCTATAGGTTTTGTAACACTCATACCGCTCTAGGAATTCCCATGCCCGGTGGTTAGCATCATCTCAAAAAACATAAAATGTGTATTTTGAGGGCTTAAACGATGTTTTTTCTCCAAAAGGGACCCCGAGCTCATGTCAAAAGGCTATTAGTTTTGATCCTCGGCTCGTTTGGCATTTAACCGGGTCTAAAACAACACAAAACTAGTCGGCCATTTTTTTTTCAAAAATCACCCGTAAGACGTTGTCGAGGCTAAGAAATTTGGAAGTTTTTTTTTCCAAGCAAAAGGTAGGTCGTAAAAGCCTCGTAACTCAATTGATAATTTTCCTACGGGTTTTGTAATGCTCATACCGCTCCGGGAATTCTTATGCCCGACGGCTGGCATCATCTCGAAATACATCAAATGTGTATTTTCGGAGCCTAAACGATGTTTTTTCTCCAAAGGGGACCCTAAGCTCATGTCCAAAGGCTATTAGTTTTGATCGTCCGCTCGTTTGGCATTTAACGAGGTCCGAAAAACCATAAAAGTAGCCAACAATTTTTTTTGCAAAAATCACCCGCAAAACGTTGTCGAGGACGAGAAGTTTTGCTAGTTATTTTCGTCCGGCAAAACGTAGGTTGTAAAAGCCTCGAAACTCAACCGATAATTTTCCTACGGGTTTTGTAATGCTCATACCGCTCTAGGAATTCCCATGCCCGACGGCTAGCATCATGTCGAAAAACATAAAATGTGCATTTTAAGGGCCTAAACGATGTTTTTTCTCCAAAAGGGACCCCGAGCTCATGTCCAAAGGCTATTAGTTTTGATCATCCGCTTGTTTGGCATTGAACTCGGGTCTAAAAAATCACAAAACTAGCAGCAATTTTCTTTTGCAAAAATCACCGACAAAACGTTGTCGAGGATTAGAAATTTTGGTGGTTTTTTCGTCGAGCAAAAGGTAGGTTGTAAAAACCTCAATACTCGACCGACAATTTTCCTATAGGTTTTGTAACACTCATACCGCTCTAGGAATTCCCATGCCCGGTGGTTAGCATCATCTCAAAAAACATAAAATGTGTATTTTGAGGGCTTAAACGATGTTTTTTCTCCAAAAGGGACCCCGAGCTCATGTCAAAAGGCTATTAGTTTTGATCCTCGGCTCGTTTGGCATTTAACCGGGTCTAAAACAACACAAAACTAGTCGGCCATTTTTTTTTCAAAAATCACCCGTAAGACGTTGTCGAGGCTAAGAAATTTGGAAGTTTTTTTTTCCAGCAAAAGGTAGGTCGTAAAAGCCTCGTAACTCAATTGATAATTTTCCTACGGGTTTTGTAATGCTCATACCGCTCCGGGAATTCTTATGCCCGACGGCTGGCATCATCTCGAAATACATCAAATGTGTATTTTCGAGCCTAAACGATGTTTTTTCTCCAAAGGGGACCCTAAGCTCATGTCCAAAGGCTATTAGTTTTGATCGTCCGCTCGTTTGGCATTTAACGGGGTCCGAAAAACCATAAAAGTAGCCAACAATTTTTTTTGCAAAAATCACCGCAAAACGTTGTCGAGGACGAGAAGTTTTGCTAGTTATTTTCGTCCGGCAAAACGTAGGTTGTAAAAGCCTCGAAACTCAACCGATAATTTTCCTACGGGTTTTGTAATGCTCATACCGCTCTAGGAATTCCCATGCCCGACGGCTAGCATCATGTCGAAAAACATAAAATGTGCATTTTAAGGGCCTAAACGATGTTTTTTCTCCAAAAGGGACCCCGAGCTCATGTCCAAAGGCTATTAGTTTTGATCATCCGCTTGTTTGGCATTGAACCGGGTCTAAAAAATCACAAAACTAGCAGCAATTTTCTTTTGCAAAAATCACCGACAAAACGTTGTCGAGGATTAGAAATTTTGGTGTTTTTTTCGTCGAGCAAAAGGTAGGTTGTAAAAACCTCAATACTCGACCGACAATTTTCCTATAGGTTTTGTAACACTCATACCGCTCTAGGAATTCCCATGCCCGGTGGTTAGCATCATCTCAAAAAACATAAAATGTGTATTTTGAGGGCTTAAACGATGTTTTTTCTCCAAAAGGGACCACCGAGCTCATGTCAAAAGGCTATTAGTTTTGATCCTCGGCTCGTTTGGCATTTAACCGGGTCTAAAACAACACAAAACTAGTCGACCATTTTTTTTTCAAAAATCACCCGTAAGACGTTGTCGAGGCTAAGAAATTTGGAAGTTTTTTTTTCCAAGCAAAAGGTAGGTCGTAAAAGCCTCGAACTCAATTGATAATTTTCCTACGGGTTTTGTAATGCTCATACCGCTCCGAGAATTCTTATGCCCGACGGCCGGCATCATCTCGAAATACATCAAATGTGTATTTTCGAGCCTAAACGATGTTTTTTCTCCAAAGGGGACCCTAAGCTCATGTCCAAAGGCTATTAGTTTTGATCGTCCGCTCGTTTGGCATTTAACGAGGTCCGAAAAACCATAAAAGTAGCCAACAATTTTTTTTGCAAAAATCACTCGCAAAACGTTGTCGAGGACGAGAAGTTTTGCTAGTTATTTTCGTCCGACAAAAGGTAGGTTGTAAAAGCCTCGAAACTCAACCGATAATTTTCCTACGGGTTTTGTAATGCTCATACCGCTCCAGGAATTCCCATGCCCGACGGCTAGCATCATGTCGAAAAATATAAAATGTGCATTTTGAGGGCCTAAATGATGTTTTTTTCTCCAAAAGGGACCCCGAGCTCATGTCCAAAGGCTATTAGTTTTGATCGTCGGCTTGTTTGGCATTGAACTGGGTCTAAAAAATCACAAAACTAGCCAGCAATTTTCTTTTGCAAAAATCACCGACAAAACGTTGTCGAGGATGAGAAATTTTGGTGGTTTTTTCGTCCGGCAAAAGGTAGGTTGTAAAAACCTCAATACTCGACCGATAATTTTCCTATAGGTTTTGTAACACTCATACCGCTCTAGTAATTCGCATGCCCGGTGGTTAGCATCCTCTCAAAAAACATAAAATGTGTATTTTGAGGGCTTAAACGATGTTTTTTCTCCAAAAGGGACCCCGAGCTCATGCCAAAAGGCTATTAGTTTTGATCATCGACTGGTTTGACATTTAACCGGGTCTAAAACAACACAAAAGTAGTCGACCATTTTTTTTCCAAAAATCACCCGTAAGACGTTGTCGAGGCTGAGAAATTTGGAAGTTTTTTTGTCCGAGCAAAAGGTAGGTCGTAAAAGCCTCGTAACTCAATTGATAATTTTCCTACGAGTTTTGTAATGCTCATACCGCTCCGGGAATTCTTATGCCCGGTGGCTAGCATCATCTCGAAATACATCAAATGTGTATTTTGAGAGCCTAAACGATGTTTTTTCTCCAAAGGGGACCCTAAGCTCATGTCCAAAGGCTATTAGTTTTGATCGTTTGCTCGTTTGGCATTTAACAGGGTTTGAAAAACCATAAAACTAGCCAATGATTTTTTTTTGCAAAAATCACCCGCAAAACGTTGTCGAGGACGAGAAGTTTTGCTAGTTATTTTCGTCCGGCAAAAGGTAGGTTGTAAAAGCCTTGAAACTCAATTGATAATTTTCCTACGAGGTTTTGTAATGCTCATACCGCTCCAGGAATTCCCATGCCCGACGGCTAGCATCATGTCGAAAAATATAAAATGTGCATTTTGAGGGCCTAAACGATGTTTTTTCTCCAAAAGGGACCCCGAGCTCATGTCCAAAGGCTATTAGTTTTGATCGTCGGCTTGTTTGGCATTGAACTCGGGTCTAAAAAATCACAAAACTAGCCAGCAATTTTCTTTTGCAAAAATCACCGACAAAACGTTGTCGAGGATGAGAAATTTTGGTGGTTTTTTCGTCCGCAAAAGGTAGGTTGTAAAAACCTCAATACTCGACCGATAATTTTCCTATAGGTTTTGTAACACTCATACCGCTCTAGGAATTCACATGCCCGATGGTTAGCATCATCTCAAAAAACATAAAATGTGTATTTTGAGGGCTTAAACGATGTTTTTTCTCCAAAAGGGACCCCGAGCTTATGCCAAAAGGCTATTAGTTTTGATCATCGGCTCGTTTGACATTTAAATGGGTCTAAAATAACACAAAACTAGTCAGCCATTTTTTTTCCAAAAATCACCCGTAAGATGTTGTCGAGGCTGAGAAATTTGGAAGTTTTTTTTGTCCGAGTAAAAGGTAGGTCGTAAAAGCCTCGTAACTCCACTGATAATTTTCCTACGGGTTTTGTAATGCTCATATCGCTCCGGGAATTCTTATGCCCGGCGACTAGCATCATCTCGAAATACATCAAATGTGTATTTTGAGAGCCTAAACGATGTTTTTTCCCCAAAAGGGACCCCGAGCTCATGTCCAAAGGATATTAGTTTTGATCGTCGGCTCGTATGGCATTGAACTGGGTCTAAAAAACCACAAAACTAGCTAGCAATTTTTTTTGCAAAAATTACTAGCAAAATGTTGTCGACGACGAGAAGTTTTGGTGGTTTTTTTCGTCCGGCAAAATGTAGGTTGTAAAAACCTCAAAACTCGACCGATAATTTTCCTACGGGTTTTGTAATGCTCATACCTCTCTAGGAATTCCCATGCCGTGCAGCTAGCATCATCTCGAAAAACATAAAATGTGTATTTGGAAGGCCTAAACGAAGTTTTTTCTCCAAAAGGGACCCCGAGCTCATGTCCAAAGCCTATTAGTTTTGATCGTCGGCTCGTTTGGCATTGAAATGGGTCTAAAACAATACAAAACTAGCCGACCATTGTTTTTGCAAAAATCACCCCCAACACGATGTCGATGACGAGAAGTTTTGGTGGTTTTTTTCATCCGGCAAAAGGTAGGTTGTAAAAGCCTCAAAACTCGACCGAAAATTTCCTACGGGTTTTGTAACGCTCATACCGCTCCAAGAATTCCCATGCCCGACGGCTAGCATCATCTCGAAAAACATAAAATGTGTATTTTAAGGCCTAAAGGATGTTTTTTCTCCAAAAGGGACCCCGAGCTCATGTCCAAAGGCTATTAGTTTTGATCGTCGGCTCATTTAGCATTGAACTCGGGTCTAAAAAACCACAAAACTAGGCGGTAATTTTTTTTTCCAAAAATCATCGGAAAAACGTTGTCGAGGACGATAAATTTTGGTGGTTTTTTCGTCCGGCAAAAGGTAGGTTGTAAAAGCCTCAATACTCGACTCGATAATTTTCCTATAGGTTTTGTAACGCTCATACCGCTCTAGGAATTCCCATGCCCGGTGGTTAGCATCATCTTGAAAAACATAAAATGTGTATTTTGAGGGCCTAAACGATGTTTTTTCTCCAAAAAGGACCCCGAGCTCATGTCCAAAGGCTATTAGTTTTGATCGTCGGCTTGTTTGGTATTGAAATGGGTCTAAAGCGACACAAAACTAGCCGGCCATTGTTTTTGCAACAATCACCCGCAACACGATGTCGAGGACGAGAAGTTTTGGTGGGTTTTTTCATCCGGCAAATGGTAGGTTGTAAAAGCCTCAAAACTCGACCGACAATTTCCTATATGTTTTCTAACACTCATACCACTCCAAGTAATTCCCATGCCCGACGAGTAGAATCATCTCGAAAAATATAAAATGTGTATTTTGAGGGCCTAAATGATGTTTTTTCTTGGAAAGGGGCCCCGAGCTCATGTGCAAAGGCTATTAGTTTTGATCGTCGGCTCGTTTGGCATTGAACTCGGGTCTAAAACAACACAAAACTAGTCGGCCATTTTTTTTCAAAACATCACATGTAAGACGTTTTCGAGGCTTAGAAATTTGGCGATTTTTTTGTCCAGCAAAAGGTAGGTCGTAAAAGCCTCAATACTCGACCGATAATTTTCCTACGGGTTTTGTAACGCTCATACCGCTCTAGGAATTCCCATGCCCGGTGGCTAGCATCATGTTGAAAAACCTAAAATTTGTATTTTGAGGGCCTAAACGATGTTTTTTCTCCAAAAGGGAGCCCGAGCTCATGTCCAAAGGCTATTAGTTTTGATCGTCGGCTCGTTTGGCATTAAACCGGGTCTAAAAAACCACAAAACTAGCCAGCAATGTTTTTTTTTGCAAAAATCACCGGTAAAACGTTGTCGAGGACGAGAAAATTTGGTGGTTTTTTCGTCCGACAAAAGGTAGGTTGTAAAAGCCTCAATACTCGACCGATAATTTTCCTACGGGTTTTGTAACGCTCATACCGCTCTAGGAATTCCCATTCCGGTGGTTAGCATCATCTTGAAAAACATTAAATGTGTATTTTAAGGGCCTAAACGATGTTTTTTCTCCAAAAGGGACCTTGAGCTCATGTCCAAAGGCTATTAGTTTTGATCGTCGGCTCGTTTGGCATTGAATTGGGTCTAAAACAACACAAAACTAGCCGACCATTTTTTTCCAAAAATCACCCGTAAGACGTTTTCGAGGTCGAGAAATTTGGTAATTTTTTTTTTGTCCAAGCAAAAGGTAGGTCGTAAAAGCCTCAAAACTCGACCGACAATTTTCCTACAAATTTGGTAATGCTCATACCGCTCTAAGAATTCTTATGCCCGGTGGCTAGCATCATCTCGAAATACATAAAATGTGTATTCCGAGGGCCTAAACGATGTTTTTTCTCCAAAAGGAACCCCGAGCTCATGTCCAAAGGCTATTAGTTTTGATCATCTCGCTCGTTTGGCATTGAACCGGGTCCGAAAAACCATAAAACTAGCCGAGTAATTTTTTTTGAAAAAATCACTCGCAAAACATTATCGAGGACGAGATGTTTTGGTGGTTTTTTTCGTCCGTCAAACGATGGTTGTAAAAGCCTCAAAACTCGATCGATAATTTTCTTACAAGTTTTGTAATGGTCATACCTCTCCAGGAGTTCCCATGCCCAACGGCTAGCATCATCTTGAAAAACATAAAATGTGTATTTTAAGGGCCTAAACGATATTTTTTCTCCAAAAGGGACCCCGAGCTCATGTCCAAAGGCTATTAGTTTTGATCGTCGACTCATTTGGCATTGAACTCGGGTCTAAAACAACACAAAACTAGCTAGCTATTTTTTTTCCAAAAATCACTCGCAACACGATGTCGAGGACGAGAAGATTTGGTGGTTTTTTTCGTCCGGCAAAAGGTTGGTGTAAAAGCCTCAAAACTTGACCGATAATTTTCCAATTGGTTTTGTAACGCTCATACCGCTCCAGTAATTCCCATGCCCAGTCTGTTAGCATCATCTCAAAAAACATAAAATGCGTATTTTTGGGGCCTAAACAATGTTTTTTCTCCAAAAGGGACCCTAAACTCATGTCCAAAGGCTATTAGTTATGATCATCGGCTCGTTTGGCTTTGAACTGGGTCTAAAAATTCACAAAACTAGCCAGCAGTTTTTATTTGCAAAAATCACCCGCAAAACGATGTCAAGGATGAGAAGTTTTGGTGGTTTTTTTCATCCGGCAAAAGGTAGGTTGTAAAAGCCTCAAAACTCGACCGACAATTTTCCTATAGGTTTTGTAACGCTCATACCGCTCTAGGAATTCCCATGCTCGGCGGGGAGCATCGTCTCAAAAAACATAAAATGTGTATTTGGAAGGCCTAAACGATGTTTTTTCTCAAAAGGGACCTTGAGCTCATGTCCAAAGGCTATCGGTTTTGATCGTCGGCTCCTTTGGCATTGAACCGGGTCAAAAAACCACAAAACTAGCCGGCAGTTTTTTTTTGGCAAAAATCACTCGCAAAACTCGTCGAGGACGAGAAGTTTTGATGGTTTTTTTCATTCGGTAAAAGGTAGGTTGTAAAAGCCTCAAAACTCGACCGATAATTTCCCTATAGGTTTTGTAACGCTCATACCGCTCTAGGAATTCCCATGCTCGGTGGTTAGCATCATCTTGAAAAACATAAAATGCGTATTTTAAGGGCCTAAACGATGTTTTTTCTCCAAAAGGGACCCCGAGCTCATGTCCAAAGGCTATTAGTTTTGATCGTCGGCTCGTTTGGCATTGAATTGGGTCTAAAACAACACAAAACTAGTCGGCCATTTTTTTTCCCAAAATCACCCGTAAGACGTTTTCGAGGTCGAGAAATTTGGTAATTTTTTTTTGTCTAGCAAAAGGTAGGTCGTAAAAGCCTCAAAACTCGACCGACAATTTTCCTACAAGTTTTGTAATGCTCATACCGCTCTAAGAATTCTTATGCCCGACGGCTAGCATCATCTCGAAATACATAAAATGTGTATTATGAGGGCCTAAACGATGTTTTTCTCCAAAAGGAACCCCGAGCTCATGTCCAAAGGCTATTAGTTTTGATCGTCCGCTCGTTTGGCATTGAACTCGGGTCCGAAAAACCATAAAACTAGCCGAGCAATTTTTTTTGAAAAAATCACCCGCAAAACATTATCGAGGACGAGAAGTTTTGGTGGTTTTTTTCGTCCGGGAAACGATAGGTTGTAAAAGCCTCAAAACTCGACCGACAATTTTCCTACAAGTTTTGTAATGCTCATACCGCTCTAAGAATTCTTATGCTCGGCGGCTAGCATCATCTCGAAATAAATAAAATGTCTATTCCGAGGGCCTAAACGATGTTTTTTCTCCAAAAGGAACCCCGAGCTCATGTCCAAAGGCTATTAGTTTTGATCGTCCGCTCGTTTGGCATTGAACTCGGGTCTAAAAAACCATAAAACTAGCCAGCAATTTTTTTTGAAAAAATCACCTACAAAACATTATCGAGGACGAGAGGTTTTAGTGGTTTTTTTCGTCCGGCAAACGATAGGTTGTAAAAGCCTCAAAACTCGACCGACAATTTTCCTACAAGTTTTGTAATGGTCATACCTCTCCAGGAGTTCCCATGCCCGACGGCTAGCATCATCTCGAAAAATATAAAATGTGTATTCCGAGGGCCTAAATGATGTTTTTTCTCCAAAAGGACCACGACCTCATGTCCAAAGGCTATTAGTTTTGATCGTCCGCTCGTTTGGCATTGAACCGGGTCCGAAAAACCATAAAACTAGCCGACAATTTTTTTTGAAAAAATCACCCGCAAAACATTATCGAGGACGAGAAGTTTTCGTGGTTTTTTCGTCCGCCAAACGGTAGGTTGTAAAAGCCTCAAAACTCGACCGACAATTTTCCTACAAGTTTTGTAATGGTCATACCGCTCCAGGAGTTCCCATGCCCGACGGGTAGCATCATCTCGAAAAACATAAAATGTGTATTTTAAGGGCCTAAACGATGTTTTTTCTCCAAAAGGGACCCCGAGCTCATGTCCAAAGGCTATTACTTTTGATCGTCGACTCCTTTGGCGTTGAACCGGGTCTAAAAAACCACAAAACTAGCCGGTAATTTTTTTTTGCAAAATCATCGACAAAATGCTCGTCGAGGACGATAAATTTTGATGGTTTTTTTCGTCCGGCAAAAGGTAGGTTGCAAAAGCCTCAATACTCGACCGACAATTTTCCTATAGGTTTTGTAACGCTCATAGCACTCTAGGAATTCCCATGCCCGGTGGTTAGCATCCTCTCAAAAAACATAAAATGTGTATTTTGAGGGCTTAAACGATGTTTTTTCTCCAAAAGGGACCCCGAGCTCATATCCAAAGGCTATTAGTTTTGATCGTCGGCTCGTTTGGCATTGAATCGGGTCTAAAAAACCACAAAACTAGCCAACAATTTTTTTTGCAAAAATCACCGACAAAACGTTGTCGAGGACGAGAAAATTTGGTGGTTTTTTCGTCCGAAAATAGGTAGGTTGTAAAAGCCTCAACACTTGACTCGATAATTTTCCTATAGGTTTTCTAATGCTCATACCGCTCCAAGTAATTCCCATGCTCGACGACTAGCATCATCTCGAAAAACATAAAATGTGTATTTTGAGGGCCTAAACGATGTTTTTTCTCCAAAAGGGACCCCGAGCTCATGTCCAAAGGCTATTAGTTTTGATCGTCGGCTCGTTTGGCATTAAACTGGGTTTAAAAGAACACAAAACTAGTCGGCAATTTGTTTTGCAAAAATCATCCGCAAAACGTTGTCGAGGACGAGAAGTTTTGGTGGTTTTTTTCTTCCGGCAAAAGGTAGGTTGTAAAAGCCTCAAAACTTGACTGATAATTTTCCTCCGGGTTTTGTAATGCTCATAATGCTCTAGGAATTTCCATGCCCGACGGTTAGCATCATCTCGAAAAACATAAAATGTGTATTTGGAAGGCCTAAACGATGTTTTTTCTCCAAAAGGGACCCCGAGCTCATGTCCAAACGCCAATAGTTTTGATTGTTGGCTCGTTTCGTATTGAAATGGGCCTAAAGAAACACAAAACTAGCCGGCCATTGTTTTTGCAAAAATCACCCGGAACACAATGTCGAGGACGAGAAGTTTTGGTGGTTTTTTTTGTGCGACAAAAGGTAGGTTGTAAAAGCCTCAAAACTTGACTGACAATTTTCCTACGGGTTTTGAAACGCTCATACCGCTCCGGGAATTCCCATGCCCTATGGCTAGCAACATCTTGAAAAACATAAAATGTGTATTTTGAGGGCCGAAACGATGTTTTTTCTCCAAAAGGGACCACGAGCTCATGTCCACGGGCTATTAGTTTTGATCATCGGCTCGTTTGGCATTGAACTCGGGTCTAAAACAACACAAAACTAGTCTAAAACAACACAAAACTAGCCGGCCATGTTTTTTGCAAAAATCACCCGCAAAACGTTTTCGAGGACGAGACGTTTTGGTGGTTTTTTTCTTCGGAAAAAGGTAGGTTGTAAAAGCCTCAAAACTCGACCGACAATTTTCCGCTAGGTTTTGTAATGCTCATAGTGCTCTAGGAATTTCCATGCCGGACGGGTAGCATCATCTCGAAAAACATAAAATGTGTATTTTGAGGGCTGAAACGATGTTTTTTCTCCAAAAGGGACCCCGAGCTCATCTCCAAAGGCTATTAGTTTTGATCGTCGGCTCGTTTGGCATTGAATTAGGTCTAAAAAACCATAAAACTAGCCCGTAACTTTTTTTTTCAAAAATCACCGACAAAAGATTGTCGAGGACGAGATGTTTTGGTGGTTTTTCTCGTCCCGCAAAAGGTAGGTTCTAAAAGCCTCAAAACCCGGCTGACAATTTTTCGCACAGCTTTTGCAATGCTCATACCGCTCTAGGAATTTCCATGCCCGACGGGTAGCATAATCTCGAAAAACATAAAATGTGTATTTTGAGGGCTGAAACGATGTTTTTTCTCCAAAAGGGACCCCGAGCTCATCTCCAAAGGCTATTAGTTTTGATCGTCGGCTCGTTTGGCATTGAATTAGGTCTAAAAAACCATAAAACTAGCCCGTAACTTTTTTTTTCAAAAATCATCGACAAAACATTGTCGAGGACGAGATGTTTTGGTGGTTTTTCTCGTCCCGCAAAAGGTAGGTTGTAAAAGCCTCAAAACCCGACCGACAATTTTCCTACGGCTTTTGTAATGCTCATACCGCTCTAGGAATTCCTAAGCCCGGCAGGAAGCGTCATCTCGAAAAACATAAAATGTGTATTTGGAAGGCCTAAACGATGTTTTTTCTCCAAAAGGGACCCCGAGCTCATGTCCAAAGGCCAATAGTTTTGATCGTCGGCTCGTTTGGCATTGAACCGAGTCTAAAACAATACAAAACTAGCCGACCATTTTTTTTGCAAAAATCACCCGCAAAACGTTGTCGAGCACGATAATTTTTAGGAGTTTGGTTCGTCCGGCAAAAGCTAGGTTGTAAAAGCATCAAAACTCGACTAACAATTTTCCTATAGGTTTTGTAACTCTCATACCGCTCCGAGTAATTCCCATGCCCGACGGCTAGCATCATCTCGAAAAACATAAAATGTGTATTTTAAGGGCCTAAACGATATTTTTTCTCCAAAAGGGACCCCGAGCTCATGTCCAAAGGCTATTAGTTTTGATCGTCGGCTCGTTTGGCATTGAACTCGGGTCTAAAAAACCACAAAACTAGCCGAGAATTCTTTTTTGCAAAAATCAACGGCAAATCATTGTCGAGGATGAGAAGTTTTGGTGTTTTTTCTTCCGGCAAAAGGTAGGTTGTAAAAGCCTCAAAACTCGACCGACAATTTTCCTACGGGTTTTGTAATGCTCATAGTGCTCTAGGAATTTTCATGCTCAACGGGTAGCATCATCTCGAAAAACATAAAATGTGTATTTGGAAGGCCTAAACGATGTTTTTTCTCCAAAAGGGACCCCGAGCTCATGTCCAAACGCTAATAGTTTTGATTGTTGGCTCGTTTGGTATTGAAATCGGTCTAAAGAAACACAAAACTAGCCGACCATTGTTTTTGCAAAAATCACCCGCAACACAATGTCGAGGACGAGAACTTTTGGTGGTTTTTTTTATGCGACAAATGGTAGGTTGTAAAGCCTTAAAACTTGACTGACAATTTTCCTACGGGTTTTGAAACGCTCGTACCGCTCCAGGAATTCCCATGCCCTACGGCTAGCATCATCTTGAAAAACATAAAATGTGTATTTTGAGGGCTAAAACGATGTTTTTTCTCCAAAAGGGACCCGAGCTCATGTCCACGGGCTATTAGTTTTGATCATCGGCTCGTTTGGCATTGAACTCGGGTCTAAAACAACACAAAACTAGTCGGCCATTTTTTTTCCAAAAATCACCCGTAAGACGTTGTCGAGGCCGAGAAATTTGGCGCTTTTTTTTCCAAGCACAACGTAGGTCATAAAAGCCTTAAAACTCGACCGACAATTTTCCTACGGGTTTAGTAATGCTTATACCGCCCCAAGAATTCTTATCCCCGACGGCTACCATCATCCGGAAATACATAAAATGTGTATTCCGAGGGCCTAAACGATGTTTTTTCTCCAAAAGGGACCCCGAGCTCATGTCCAAAGGCTATTAGTTTTGATCGTCGGATCGTTTGGCATTGAACTGGGTCTAAAAAACCACAAAACTAGCCAGCAATTTTTTTTTCGCAAAAATCACCGACAAAACATTGTCGAGGATGAGAAGTTTTGGTGGTTTTTTTTTGTCCGACAAAAGGTTGTTTGTAAAAGCCTCAAAACTCGGATGACAATTTTCCTATAGGTTTTGTAATGCTCATACCGCTCTAGGAATTCCAATGCCGGCGGGTAGCATCATCTTGAAAAACATAAAATGTGTATTTAGAAGGCCTAAACGATGTTTTTTCTCCAAAAGGGACCCCGAGCTCATGTCCAAAGGCTATTAAATTTGATCGTCGGCTCGTTTGGCATTGAACTAGGTGTAAAACAACACAAAACTAGCCAGCCATTTTTTTTGCAAAAATCACCCGCAAAACGTTGTCGAGGACGAGAAGTTTTGGTGGTTTTTTCCTTCCGGAAAAAGGTAGGTTGTAAAAGCCTCAAAACTCGACCGACAATTTTCCTCCAGGTTTTGTAATGCTCATAGTGCTCTAGGAATTTCCATGCCCGACGAGTAGCATCATCTCGAAAAACATAAAATGTGTATTTGGAAGGCCTAAGCGATGTTTTTTCTCCAAAAGGGACCCCGAGCTCATGTCCAAACGCCAATAGTTTTGATCGTTGGCTCGTTTGGTATTGAAATGCATCTAAAGATACACAAAACTAGCCGGCCATTGTTTTTGCAAAAATCACCCACAACACAATGTCGAGGACGAGAAGTTTTGGTGGTTTTTTTCGTGCGAAAAAAAGTAGGTTGTAAAAGCCTCAAAACTCGACCGATAATTTTCCTACGGGTTTTGTAACGCTCATACCGCTCCAGGAATTCCCATGCCCTACGGCTAGCATCATCTCGAAAAACATAAAATGTGTATTTTGAGGGCCGAAACGATGTTTTTTCTCCAAAAGGGATCCTCGACTCATGTCCAAAGGCTATTAGTTTTGATTGTCGACTGGTTTAGCATTGAACTTGGTCTAAAAAACTACAAAACTAGCCCGTAATTTGTTTTTGCAAAAATCCCCGACAAAACATTGTCGAGACGAGAAGTTTTGGTGGTTTTTTTCGTCCGGCAAAAGGTAGGTTGTAAAAGCCTCAAAACTTGGCTTATAATTTTCCTATAGCTTTTGTAATGCTCATACCGCTCTAGGAATTCCCAAGCCCGACGGGTAGCATCATCTCGAAAAACATAAAATGTGTATTTGGAAGGCCTAAACGATGTTTTTTCTCCAAAAGGGACCCCGAGCTCATGTCCAAATGCTATTAGTTTTGATCGTCGGCTCATTTGGCATTAAACTAGGTCTAAAACAACACAAAACTAGCTAGCCATTGTTTTTGCAAAAATCACCCGTAACACGATGTCGAGGATGAGAAGTTTTGGTGGTTTTTTTCGTCCGGCAAAAGGTAGGTTGGAAATGCCTCAAAACTCGACCGACAATTTACCAATAGGTTTTGTAACGCTCATACCGCCATAGGAATTCCCATGCCCGATGGTTAGCATCATCTCGAAAAACATAAAATGTGTATTTGGAAGGCCTAAACGATGTTTTTTCTCCAAAAGGGACCCCGAGCTCATGTCCAAAGGCCAATAGTTTTGATCGTCGGCTCGTTTGGCATTAAACTAGGTCTAAAACAATACAAAAATAGCCGGCTATTTTTTTTGCAAAAATCACCCGCAAAAGGTTATCGAGGACGATAACTTTTGGGGGTTTTGTTCGTCCGGCAAAAGGTAGGTTGTAAAAGCCTCAAAAACTCGACCGACAATTTTCTTATAGGTTTTGTAACGCTCATACTGCTCCAAGTAATTCCCATGCCCAATGGCTAGCATCATCTCGAAGAACATAAAATGTGTATTTTAAGGGCCTAAATGATATTTTTTCTCCAAAAGGACCCCGAGCTCATGTCCAAAGGCTATTAGTTTTGATCATCGGCTCATTTGGAATTGAAATAGGTCTAAAACAACACAAAACTAGCTAGCCATTTTTTTTGCAAAAATCACCCATAACACGATGTCGAGAATGAGAAGTTTTGGTGGTTTTTTTCGTCCGGCAAAAGGTAGGTTGTAAATGCCTCAAAACTCGACTCGACAATTTTCCTACGAGGTTGTGTAATGCTCATACCACTCCGGGA
Source organism: Dovyalis caffra (assembly GCA_963924115.1). Taxonomy (NCBI): domain Eukaryota; kingdom Viridiplantae; phylum Streptophyta; class Magnoliopsida; order Malpighiales; family Salicaceae; genus Dovyalis; species Dovyalis caffra. Next base: position 164,652 of record CAWUPB010001177.1, on the reverse strand, counting down.
ATTGCCATGCCCGACGACTAGCATCATCTCAAAAAACATAAAATGTGTATTTTAAGGTCCTAAACGATGTTTTTTCTCCAAAAGGGACCTTGAGCTCATGTCCAAAGGCTATTAGTTTTGATCGTTGGCTCGTTTGGCATTGAACTGGGTCTAAAAATACACAAAACTAGCCCGCCATTGTTTTTGCAAAAATCACTCGCAAAACGATGTTGAGGACGATAACTTTTGGGGGTTTTGTTCGTCCGGCAAAAGGTAGGTTGTAAAAGCCTCAAAACTCGACCGACAATTTTCCTATAGGTTTTGTAACGCTCATACCGATCCGATGAATTCGCATGCCCGATGGCTAGCATCATCTCGAAAAACATAAAATGTGTATTTTAAGGGCCTAAATGACATTTTTTCTCCAAAAGGGACCCCGAGCTCATGTCCAAAGGCTATTAGTTTTGATCATCGGCTCATTTGGCATTGAACTGGGTCTAAAAAACCACAATACAAGCCAACAATTTTTTTTTTGCAAAAATCACCGACAAAATTTTGTCGAGGATGAGCAGATTTTGGGGGCTTTTTTCATCCGGCAAACGGTAGGATGTAAAAACCCCAAAACTCGACCGACAATTTTCCTACGGGTTGTGTAATGCTCATACCACTCCGGGAATTGCCATGCCCGACGACTAGCATCATCTCGAAAAACATAAAATGTGTATTTTAAGGTCCTAAACGATGTTTTTTCTCCAAAAGAGACCTTGAGCTCATGTCCAAAGGCTATTAGTTTTGATTGTTGGCTCGTTTGGCATTGAACTGGGTCTAAAACAACACAAAACTAGCCCGCCATTGTATTTGCAAAAATCACCCGCAAAACGTTGTTGAGGACGATAACTTTTGGGGGTTTTGTTCGTCCGGCAAAAGGTAGGTTGTAAAAGCCTCAAAACTCGACCGACAATTTTCCTATAGGTTTTGTAACGCTCATACCGATCCAAGAATTCCCATGCCCTACGGCTAGCATCATCTCGAAAAACATAAAATGTGTATTTTAAGGGCTTAAACGATATTTTTTCTCTAAAAGGGACCCCGAGCTCATGTCCAAAGGCTATTAGTTTTGACCAGTTGACTCGTTTGGCATTGAACTCGGGTCTAAAAAACCACAAAATAGGCCAACAATTTTTTTTACAAAAATCACCTACAAAACGTTGTCGAGGATGAGCGAGTTTTGGGGGTTTTTTTCCTCCGATAAAAGGTAGGTTGTAAAAGCCTCAAAACGCGACCGACAATTTTACTACGGAGTTGTGCAATGCTCATACCACTCCAGGAATTCCCATGGCCGACGACTAGCATCATCTCGAAAAACATAAAATGTGTATTTTATGGTCCTAAACGATGTTTTTTCTCCAAAAGGGACCTTGAGCTCATGTCCAAAGGCTATTAGTTTTGATCGGCGACTCGTTTGGCATTGCACCGGGTCTAAAATAGCACAAAACTAGGCCGCCATTTTTTTTGCAAAAATCACCCACAAAACGTTGTTGAGGACGATAACTTTTAGGGGTTTTGTTCGTCCGGCAAAAGGTAGGTTGTAAAAGCCTCAAAACTCGACCGATAATTTTCTTATAGGTTTTGTAACGCTCATACCGCTCCAGTAATTCCCATGCCCGACGGCTAGCATCATCTCGAAAAACATAAAATGTGTATTTTGAGGGCCTAAACGAAGTTTTTCCTCCAAAAATGACCACGAGCTCATGTCTAAAGGCTATTAGTTTTGATCGTTGGCTCGTTTGGCATTGAAATGGGTCTAAAAAACCACAAAACTAGCAAGTAATTTTTTTTTGCAAAAAATGACCGACAAAACGTTGTCGAGGACGAGAAGTTTTTGTGGTTTTTTTTGTCCGGCAAAACGTAGGTTGTAAAAGCCTAAAAACTCGACCGACAATTTTCCTACGGGTTTTGTAATGCTCATACCGCTCTAGAAATTACCATGCCGGCGGGTAGCATCATCTCGAAAAACATAAAATGTGTATTTGGAAGGCCTAAACGATGTTTTTTCTCCAAAAGGAACCACGAGCTCATGTCCAAAGGCTAATAGTTTTGATCGTCGGCTCGTTTGGCATTAAACCGGGTCTAAAACAATACAAAAATAGCCGGCCATTTGTTTTGCAAAAATCACCCGCAAAACGTTATCGAGGACGAGAAGTTTTGGTGGTTTTTCTCGTCCGGCAAAAGGTAGGTTGTAAATGCCTCAAAACTCGACCGACAATTTTCCTACGGGTTGTGTAATGCTCATACCACTCCGGGAATTGCCATGCCCGACGACTAGCATCATCTCAAAAAACATAAAATGTGTATTTTAAGGTCCTAAACGATGTTTTTTCTCCAAAAGGGACCTTGAGCTCATGTCCAAAGGCTATTAGTTTTGATCGTTGGCTCGTTTGGCATTGAACTCGGGTCTAAAAATACACAAAACTAGCCCGCCATTGTTTTTGCAAAAATCACTCGCAAAACGATGTTGAGGACGATAACTTTTGGGGGTTTTGTTCGTCCGGCAAAAGGTAGGTTGTAAAAGCCTCAAAACTCGACCGACAATTTTCCTATAGGTTTTGTAACGCTCATACCGATCCGAGTAATTCGCATGCCCGATGGCTAGCATCATCTCGAAAAACATAAAATGTGTATTTTAAGGGCCTAAATGACATTTTTTCTCCAAAAGGGACCACCGAGCTCATGTTCAAAGGCTATTAGTTTTGATCATCGGCTCATTTGGCATTGAACTCGGGTCTAAAAAACCACAATACAAGCCAACAATTTTTTTTTGCAAAAATCACCGACAAAATTTTGTCGAGGATGAGCGATTTTGGGGGCTTTTTTCATCCGGCAAACGGTAGGATGTAAAAACCCCAAAACTCGACCGACAATTTTCCTACGGGTTGTGTAATGCTCATACCACTCCGGGAATTGCCATGCCCGACGACTAGCATCATCTCGAAAAACATAAAATGTGTATTTTAAGGTCCTAAACGATGTTTTTTCTCCAAAAGAGACCTTGAGCTCATGTCCAAAGGCTATTAGTTTTGATTGTTGGCTCGTTTGGCATTGAACTGGGTCTAAAACAACACAAAACTAGCCCGCCATTGTATTTGCAAAAATCACCCGCAAAACGTTGTTGAGGACGATAACTTTTGGGGGTTTTGTTCGTCCGGCAAAAGGTAGGTTGTAAAAGCCTCAAAACTCGACCGACAATTTTCCTATAGGTTTTGTAACGCTCATACCGATCCAAGAATTCCCATGCCCTACGGCTAGCATCATCTCGAAAAACATAAAATGTGTATTTTAAGGGCTTAAACGATATTTTTTCTCTAAAAGGGACCCCGAGCTCATGTCCAAAGGCTATTAGTTTTGACCGTTGACTCGTTTGGCATTGAGCTGGGTCTAAAAAACCACAAAATAGGCCAACAATTTTTTTTACAAAAATCACCTACAAAACGTTGTCGAGGATGAGCGAGTTTTGGGGGTTTTTTCCTCCGATAAAAGGTAGGTTGTAAAAGCCTCAAAACGCGACCGACAATTTTACTACGGGTTGTGCAATGCTCATACCACTCCGGGAATTCCCATGGCCGACGACTAGCATCATCTCGAAAAACATAAAATGTGTATTTTATGGTCCTAAACGATGTTTTTTCTCCAAAAGGGACCTTGAGCTCATGTCCAAAGGCTATTAGTTTTGATCGGCGACTCGTTTGGCATTGCATCGGGTCTAAAATAGCACAAAACTAGGCCGCCATTTTTTTTGCAAAAATCACCCACAAAACGTTGTTGAGGACGATAACTTTTAGGGGTTTTGTTCGTCCGGCAAAAGGTAGGTTGTAAAAGCCTCAAAACTCGACCGATAATTTTCTTATAGGTTTTGTAACGCTCATACCGCTCCAGTGAATTCCCATGCCCGACGGCTAGCATCATCTCGAAAAACATAAAATGTGTATTTTGAGGGCCTAAACGAAGTTTTTCCTCCAAAAATGACCACCGAGCTCATGTCTAAAGGCTATTAGTTTTGACTCGTTGGCTCGTTTGGCATTGAAATGGGTCTAAAAAACCACAAAACTAGCAAGTAATTTTTTTTTGCAAAAAATGACCGACAAAACGTTGTCGAGGACGAGAAGTTTTTGTGGTTTTTTTTGTCCGACAAAACGTAGGTTGTAAAAGCCTAAAAACTCGGCCGACAATTTTCCTACGGGTTTTGTAATGCTCATACCGCTCTAGGAATTACCATGCCGGCGGGTAGCATCATCTCGAAAAACATAAAATGTGTATTTGGAAGGCCTAAACGATGTTTTTTCTCCAAAAGGAACCACGAGCTCATGTCCAAAGGCTAATAGTTTTGATCGTCGGCTCGTTTGGCATTAAGCCGGGTCTAAAACAATACAAAAATAGCCGACCATTTGTTTTGCAAAAATCACCCGCAAAACGTTATCGAGGACGAGAAGTTTTGGTGGTTTTTCTCGTCCGGCAAAAGGTAGGTTGTAAAAGCCTCAAAACTCGACCGACAATTTTCCTACGGGTTTTGTAACGCTCATACCGCTCCAGTAATTGCCATGCCCGATGGCTAGCATCATCTCGAAAAACATAAAATGTGTATTTTAAGGGCCTAAACGATATTTTTTCTCCAAAAGGGACCCCGAGCTCATGTCCAAAGGCTCTTAGTTTTGATCGTTGGCTCGTTCGGCATTTAATCGGGTCTAAAAAACCACAAAACGAGCCAACAATTTTTTTTTGCAAAAATCACCGACAAAACGTTGTCGAGGATGAGCGAGTTTTAGGGGTTTTTTCGTCCGATAAAAGGTAAGTTGTAAAAGCCTCAAAACTCGACCGACAATTTTACTACGGGTTGTGTAATGCTCATACCATTCCGGGAATTCCCATGCCCGACGACTAGCATCATCTCGAAAAAACATAAAATGTGTATTTTAAGGTCCTAAACGATGTTTTTTCTCCAAAAGGGACCTCGAGCTCATGTCCAAAGGCTATTAGTTTTGATCGGCGACTCGTTTGGCATTGCACTGGGTCTAAAACAACACAAAACTAGGCCGCCATTTTTTTTGCAAAAATCACCCGCAAAACGTTGTTGAGGACAATAACTTTTAGGGGTTTTGTTCGTCCGGCAAAAGGTAGGTTGTAAAAGCCTCAAAACTCGACCGATAATTTTCTTATAGGTTTTTTAACGCTCATACCGCTCCAGGTAATTCCCATGCCCGACGGCTAGCATTATCTCGAAAAACATAAAATGTGTATTTTGAGGGCCTAAACGATGTTTTTTCTCGAAAAGGGACCCCGAGCTCATGTCCAAAGGCTATTAGTTTTGACCGTTGGCTCGTTTGGCATTGAAATGGGTCTAAAAAACCACAAAACTAGCAAGTAATTTTTTTTTGCAAAAATGATCGACAAAACGTTGTCGAGGACGAGAAGTTTTTGTGGTTTTTTTCGTCCGGCAAAACGTAGGTTGTAAAAGCCTAAAAACTCGACTAACAATTTTCCTACGGGTTTTGTAATGCTCATACCGCTCTAGGAATTCCCATGCCCGGTGGGTAGCATCATCCGGACAAACATAAAATGTGTATTTGGAAGGCCTAAACGATGTTTTTTCTCCAAAAGGGACCCCGAGCTCATGTCCAAAGGCCAATAGTTTTGATCGTCGGCTCATTTGGAATTGAAATAGGTCTAAAACAACACAAAACTAGCTAGCCATTGTTTTTGCAAAAATCACTCGTAACACGATGTCGAGAATGAGAAGTTTTGGTGGTTTTTTTCGTCCGGCAAAAGGTAGGTTGTAAATGCCTCAAAACATGACTAACAATTTACCAATAGGTTTTGTAACGCTCATACCGCTCCAGGAATTCCCATGCCCGATGGTTAGCATCATCTCAAAAAACATAAAATGTGTATTTTGAGGGCCTAAATGATGTTTTTTCTCCACAAGGGACACCGAGTTCATGTACAAAGGCTATTAGTTTATATCATCGGCTCATTTGGCATTGACCTAGGTCTAAAAAACCATAAAACTAGCCCATAATTTTTTTTTACAAAACTC